>WYDI02032745.1:0-16052 GCA_009867235.2 Psittacus erithacus | reverse complement strand
GGTGAGACTGACTGGTCTGTAGTTCCCTGGGTCATCCATTTTCCCCTTCTTGAAAATGGGGGTTATATTTCCTTTTTCCAGTCATCAGGAACTTCACCTGTCTGCCATGATTTTTCAATGGAGAAAAATATTGAAGGAGAAAAATAGGCATTTTTGAAAAACTGTGAAATAATTTTAAAGTTAACCAAAAGAAATAAAAAATTGTCATATGCAGTTCACTGTTCATTATGTCCAATCTATCTCATAACACCACATCTGAGTCATGACTCAAGGATGGCTATGACTCACACTTACTCTTTTAGAAAGATGTAAATGTTCCTGGTGATACAAAAGACAAACTTTTAGATAAGCTATTGCAAGTATATTACTTTGCATGGGAAAAGATTTCTTCTCTGACTGTGGGAAGTAGCTATTGTATATAACAAAATCATTAAATTAGATTCTCATAGCTTCTGCCATAAAATCATATAGACCTTTTTTAAAATTTACCTATCGAATGAGTCAAGTGCTTGCTAACAAAAGTGATAACATTCCTTTTTGCGTCAGATTAAATGGACAATATTTTTTAAAATTTTAAGTTAGCTTATGATTTTATTCCATTATTGGTCCTATGCAAGTAAAAACATAGATTAAATCCATGTGATGTGATGACATAAAAGCTTGAAATGAAAGATCATCCTCTTATCCTTTAAAATCTTCAACTACAACCCCATCAAATAAAGCCCTGCATTTTAAAGTTTTTGTCTGAAGCAGCATCACAGTGTTAGTTGGTTACCATAAAGTCAGTCATACAACACATGCATTTAGGTAAAATAGAATGCAATTGAGGGCATAAGTTACCATTGTGCTCTATATGGGGATCAGGCAGCATGTAGCAATCTAGTTACCTTCTAATGCTCACCAAATGCTTCTACTAGTCTACATATAAGCGCTTTTACTGTTTAAAAAGCAGTTAAGGTAATCTAGTCGAATTTGCTTTTCATTTGCATCTGTTTTGAGCAGATGATGCAGAAGACAAATGCTGGCTTTTACAGATTTATTTTCTAAGAACATTATGGAACTTAGACGAAAATCAACACATAATCATGAAATCTGTGATATAAACATTTAATGACCTCAGACAGACCTCATAAAACCTAAATATGCTGGGTTTTTAGAGAAGCTTACGCAAGGATTTTGGTGGTCATCAGTGTAAGTCTTTTTTTTTCTTGAAGTTAAAACCTACAGTTTCCATTAAGCTTAAGGGTTTACATATAAGTTAGACCACCAGACTGTTACTGTGTGATATTTTCACTTTATATTATTTTTTAGTGAGAAATTAATTTCATATCTGATTATTTCTTTGAAAATCTGTCAGATCCTGTATTTGCTCACTGCTTATCTATTTGCATTAAAAGAATTCAAAGTACCAAAATATTCACAAAACATAATTTTCAAAAGTAGACTGGGAAAATCATTTACAGTAATTAGGTTTCTCTGGATTACTTCTGTACAGGTGGTACAAACACCTTTCCTCAACATAATTTTTTCTTATCAGTTATTCGTATATTTCCTTGGTTCTAGTATCCATTGCATGTCTTTTGCACTCTATGAAAAAAGCTGGAATGTAATTATTATAACCTCAGCTGGTTGCAGGACAGAAAGGCAAAGAAGTAGACTAATATGACTTACTTAAAATCCTTATTTTTGGAATGGCTTTGTTTCTGAAGTTCTGCATTTCTGTTATAAAGGGTAAGACAAGATTTAATGAATTTTACTTGGGGTTTCTCAGAGCTCCCCTTTTGCAAGGAAAGAAGGGTTAAGGCTTCAATAGCTGTAATAGTTTAGAAATCATTATTTATGTCACTAGCAAATGTGTAATACCTTATCTGAGTAACACTGAAGATAATAGTATAGAGATGTTATAAAATAAGAAGTGTATTATAAATAAGGAAGGGAATAAGGGAAAGAGAAAATTGCACATAGTCTTTTAAGGGATTTAATTTTACATGTTTGTGAGGGAAATACAAGCTAACAACATTTTAGTGGGATAATAAAACTCATCAAGAACTCTACTGTGAAAAAATATAGGCATATATACATGTATATACATCTTTATGCATTCACATATGTGAACCAAAAGAATGGTTCGTAAGACTTCTGAAATTGCCTTTTCATTGAATGCACATGTGATCAGATGCACATGTTTTTCAGACATGTTGAGCTGAAGCTCAGTTTAAAGGATGTGTTTATAAAAACCAAGACTTTCCAAGGGCCTGGTGTTTCAATCATTATCCATGACAAACACTTTTTGCTGGCATAGGAAAAAATCTATTCCTCATTTGCAAAGCTGCCAGACTATAAGTCTCCTGTGTGCTTTTAAATGAACTGATGAGTGAAAAATTAAAGAGAACAGCATTTAACTATTTGCATGTGCCATGCCCAGTGTGCAGCAACAGAATTTGAAGATGAAATAGTGCAACGCTTTACAAAAGCTTTTGCTTGTGTTCAAAGGGTGCAGGGTATATTGTATATTTATTAGGTAGTGCACATGTGACACAGAACACTAATGGCATTTGTTCTTTGCCCACTGTCAGTTGTTTTAATGTCTTGGAGAAAGATAAAAATTCCACTGAGGATTTGACAGAGCTGCTTGTATGGATACCTAGTGCATACTGACACTAAACAATTCTTCAGAAGCTCAGATGTAGGTGAAGCAGAGTAACACCAATCTAGTGTTTCCAGGTCAGATGCTGTTTGAAAGCACTTGGTGAATTTTCACTTGATAAAACAATAATTCAGAGATGACTGAACATGTCTAGCTGATGAAGACAGACCAAATATTCTGCTTATCTTTCAGATAATCTTTCTGACTGAAAAGTACAATATTTATACTGAATCAATTTTTTTAAATTTTATTTTAATACACTCTGGAAAATAGTGACCATTATTTATTCTTATTCCATGAACTTAGTCTTCTGTACTAGTCTAGAAAGTAATATGCTTATTACTCTATATTTGTCTGATTTCCCTTTGTATTAAGATATGCATGCTTGTGAATGTCTGACTTTGACTTTCCAAATGTCTTCCTTAAAAAAAAAAATACAGTTATTCAAGTCACCTTTCAGATGAGATAATCCACAGTACTGACTTCCCTATTCATTTAATACTTTTATTAAACATGAGAGTGCCCTGTCAAATTCCAGACTGGCTCATCAAAGGACATACAATGCACATGTTCGTTCACCTTCTAAAACTTGTATCAGTGCTGCTCTTCTGGCAACAATTTACTGTCTTCTATTTAGTAGCTAAGAGCAAATGACTGGAGTGTCTACAATTAGTCTGGGGCTACAGACAGTATGGAGGAGAGTGCTAAAAAAGTCTCTAAATCATCTTCTGTGCAGCAGAAAGGAAATCCACATGGAGCTGAGGAGGTGAGAATTGCTCTTCTAAGCTTTTCCCAGAAATATCTAGATCTTTTTTGACAGAAGTTCTGAAAATTGACAGAAGGTTCATAATCTCACATACATTTTTCAATCTTTCCATTTCTAATTTGGAGGCTGATTCAACACAATGAAGAAGTTGAAGTATTTTTTTTATTTAATATATAATCTAGTTTTACTATGCCTTATTCTTGCATGTATTTCCAAGAGTGAACCCCCATGCCTCGAAAAAAACCCAACCCAAACCAAACCAAACCAATTCAAAACCAAAACACAAACAAAACAAAACAAAAAAACCCAACCTGTGAGAAAAACAGATTCAGAGAAACGTGAAAAGGCTCCTAATGTCTGGTGACAATAAAAATGACAGTAATGCTAAATGTTCCACACTGAATGTTCCTAAGCTTGAAAGAGCATTCCTCCTTGAAAAGGACTGCCTTCATAAGCATGGTCAAAGATTTAAGAACACTATCAAGAATCAGCTAATGTGAGAGAAACCGTAAGTGCTTCAATGTAGTTTACCTTTAAAAGTACTGAAATTATATATCCACACCTCTTCCCAACCTTCATGTTTAATTAGAAATGCAAATAAACTTAAAAATTTAAAAAGGAAAATAAATATAAACCAAACCATGTGCTTAGTTAAATAAACCTCTCTCACTTCTAATGAGAAAGAAAAAAATTGAAGTTTTTATAGCGGGAGTGCCTTCAAATTAAAAGAAAATCTCTGTAAAGAAAATAATTCAAAATTGATTAAAAATGTGTTTTTCTGTTTATACAGAGTGACCTATATTTTCATGGGAAAATGAGTAGAAAAAATATTCTCTCAGGGACACAGCCTTTGCTAAATGAATACCTTGGGCTGGACTTCCTGGCTTTTATTTCTCCTTGGCTTGGTCTTTTCCTTCCTGTTCACTCAGTTTCATTAATCTCTCTGGCTACTCAGGCTTTCACAGTGTTTGCATCATCTGAGCCAACTTACCTTTGGCCTTCAAACAGAGACATCACAGTCCTGGAGATGGAGCATGAAACTGGCAGTCAGGAGAAGAGGGCTGTACTTCATCCTTCTTTTATTTCTTAAGACAACTCAATCTATCAGATCCCTTTTTCTTTAGGTGTAGTACAGGAATGGCATTGATTTATTATGAGAAAATACATTGGCACTGAAATGTTTAAGAAGTAAAGTTAGGGGCAATATTCTTATTGCCAATTCTATTTAATTTATACTTTTCTTTCTGGTTTCATTTTTTCCTTTGTTCTCCTTACCCATAATGATTTCAATCCTTTGCCTTTCCCTTGTTTTGTGAGAATTTATGTTTTGACAATAACAGCTATGAAATATTCTCAAAACATTCAAAAGTCAACAGTTGCCACTTAAAAGTGAACAGACAACATGAAATGCTCTAGATATTTGTGCAAGTATGAGGTATATTTCATTGGTCATGAAGTACTGAATGTTGGTGTTTCTTGATTGTTTAATGCAGAACAGCATACAGTTCATATTCAAATACATCATGCATCAGGCAGAAGAAGGTAGGTACTCTACTCATCCTTGATCTCTTAAGCTATAAGCACTCAGGTGGGCTGTCTGAGCAGAGACTAAATAGCTCTGGAGACTGAATTATCTTTTCCATTTATGAGCTGGTTTGCAAAACAATCTGCTATTAAAGCTGTTGATCACAGTGGAAAGGAGCTGACTTAATTGACATGGTGTTCCTCAGGATTTCTAGCACAGCACAAACTTAGAAAAATCATATTTGACATTACATAAAGCAACTACTAGTTTAAAGGATAACCATGTTGCATTTTATTAATGATTGGTTGACGGGAAAATAAACACAATTCACTTAATTGTTCTGACCTCAAAATCTAGTCAAAATGTTCAATAGTAATCAATGTTATTTCAAAATAACCTGTGTAATAGAGATAAACCTTTTTTGGTCCAAATAAGGGATAAATGCCATGAGGAGAATAAAGTTTTCCACTAGTAGTGTGTTTGATCTGTGAACTATAAATCGCAGTATCAATATCTAGTGTTATTCTTTTCTAGAATAACTTAAATGTTTTTAGAAAAATTGCTGCTTGCCAATTTGTTTTTTTTAATAAGTAGTTGATGTGTACAAAAATAATCTAAAATCTAACAAACATTGGACAAGAAAAATAAGATAAAAGTAATTTTAAAATATCCATGATTATTCTTTATAAAGAAAAAAACCCCAAACTTTACTCTTACTTAACCAATAAATAGATCACCAATTTCAGACAATGATTGAATAGATTTATTTGACTACATTCATCCGCATTCCATGCTTAGAGATGAACGTTACATAGTGGAGTAAACAATGACACCCAGTGGCCATATTGACTCAAGACCTGTTTGTACTGTTGGATTTTCTCAGCTTAACTATTTCTGTTGCATAGGTGTCCTGGGTTCAGCAGTAGCAGTCGTTTTTCTCCTTCTTAGTAGCTGGTGCAGTGCATCGGTGTTATCAGTGCTGTGTTTTTGATTTTTGGTCTGGGAACAGCGCTGATAACACTGATGCACTGCACCAGCTACTAAGAAGGAGAAAAATGACTGCTACTGCTGAACCCAGGACAATAGGTTAGTTAATATTTTTATTGTTTGACTTGGATTTGTTTTTTCTGTTTGTTTGGAGGCTTTTTCCCCACAATACTAAAGACACCATAGTTAAGTTTTCTTCAGAGCCAAATGACGTAGGAAGTTTGACACACTGAACTCCATCCCTCTAGCAAGAGAAATGATGGCCAGTGCATCAATGACAAGAGTCACACATATAAATTTATACAAACAGTACTTATTAAAGAAACTGACTGTTGAAAAAAGTTGGAGCACAAGATGTACTAGATTAGCATGACAAGGACAGATAGTGGATGTTCATGCCGGTGTTACAGAAGATGAAAGCTGTTGGATTGTTGTATGCCATTATGCTAACTTCAGGAAAAACAAAAACAAAACAGAAAAAAAGAAAAAACCCCAAAACAAACAACACCAAAGTGATGCCTATAAAAAGCATAAAAAGGGTTTTACTCAGTTATGGTTTATCAATAGATAAGGGATATCTGATTCAAACAGAAACCAAAGCACAAGCCAAGAGCAGCTGACTCTAATAAAATTGGCTAGAAGATGCAGATCTGGAATGTGTTGCCTGGTTCTAACTTGCATGCTATGAAACCACACATTTATTACTTCTGGCTTCTGCAGTGCATCAGTCACTGAACGACTCTTGGAACAAAGCTAGCACCAATGTCTGATCTTATTAAGGAGTTTCTCATAGATCTAGAAATAATGAAGTAATATTTTGAATAAAATATGTCTCATAAAATACTGATTTTCTGAATGATACAATTGTAAATTGGGATTTCCTCTTTTTCAGCCCTTATTTCCTGCTGCGCCTGAAACTACCATCTAGGCAGCCCAAGGCAGTGAATCTACAAGATGAATATGAAAATCATTTTATTTTCCACATTGGTGCTGAGGAAAAACAATCTCCTAATGCTCTTAATGATAAATGTAAGCTAACATCATGGCAGATAGGCCATGTTAAAAGGGCTTCAGTAAGAACTAAACAACTTCATGTTGAATTGCTGGTAAAAGGTTCAGCTTCAGATAGGATGATGATGTCCCAAGGCATTTAACAAGTAATAAAAAACTTCATGCCTGAGGAGCAAAAAGATTAAAGTGGCTGCTACAAATGGGAAGGTAAAGATCTCTTTCAACAGGTGGTAGGTGGGAAAACAGCAGCAGAAAGTGGAACTAGTAATTCCTGAAAAGGAATGAAGAACTGTTCACAGGCAGAGCCTATTACAGGCTCTGCTAGGAGTTAGAAGAGCAACTGGTAAAGAACATGGCTCGCCCATGCAACTAATATCCATTGAACAAAGCATGAGTCCTCCTAAATGCAATAAAAGCAAATGAAAAAAATGATTGTATGAAAAGGCAACTAGGTATGAAGGGACCAGTAGCAGTTGTGGGTGTTTCTAGCATAAATAATAAATTAATATTAGCCAGTAAAACTTAAAAACTTTATTATAATACTTTTCCTCTCAACTACTTTGTACCTATATCTCAGAGTCTGTTTTCAGACTGTCTCTATCTTATCAAATTAATCTAGATAAATTTAATACCATTCTCTGTTTGGCAATTTCTGTTGACTGCCAAATTTTACTAGAAATAGAGCATCTAAAATGCCCTGCATCGTGTATGTTGCTGAGCCACCAGCCTAGAGACCTTTAATAGGCTACTGTGTTTTATAAAAAAATCCATTGGATTCCAAGTATATTCCATCATAGAATCCAAGTATATTCCAACATAGAATCATAGAATCAAAGAATAATTAGGGTTGGAAAGGACATTAAGATCATCTAGTTCCAACCTCCCTGCCATGGGCTGGGACACCTCCCATTAAACCATGCCACCCAAGGCTCTGTCCAACCTGGCCTTGAACACCACCAGAAATGGAGCATTCACAACTTCCCTGGGCAATCCATTCCAGTGCCTCACCATCCTCACAGTAAAGAATTTCTTTCTTATATCCAATCTAAACTTTCCCTGTTTAAGTTTTAACCCATTACCCCTTGTTCTGTCACTACAGCCCCTAAGGAACAGTCCATCCTCAGCATCCCCGATGAACAGTCCATTCTCAGCATCCCTATAGCACCCTTCAGATACTGTAACATAATTGCAAATTACTGAAAATAGTGAAAAAGGAGAAAGTATAAGATTTCCACTTCATGCTGAGAAACTGTTCTAGTGAGTTGATTACTATGTCCTAATGAGTATCTGTAAACTCATTACTAATGATGTCTGCTGAAAAAGTGCTGGTGACTTTCTACTTAGAAATATGAGAAATATTTCTATTGAGAAATATGTTCACAGAACCATTCAAGTTGTAAAGGGGCCTCAGAAAGAAAGTTTCCAGCACAAACCCTCTGCAGGGCCAGCTCTGGGGTCAAACCAGGCTGCTCAGGGCTTGGACAAGTTGCAGCTTGAAATCCTGCCGGAACAGAGATGGTGCGGACTCTCAGCATGACCTGCTCCACTGCCTCACTGTCCTCATGGGGAAATAGCATCTCTTTCTGCACTAAAATTCTCCCACTTCAGGTTATTCCTGCATCCCAAATAGTACCTTTGGTTAACAAAGAAAGCTCATGCTCCAAGTCAAATCACTGAAAGTTTTATGGTTGGTTCCATAAGAATGTGATATTTCACTTTTGCTGGCTTTCATTAATGTGATTGCCTGTTTGTTGTTGTTTAAGTCCTGCCACGCAGCCCACTCACTGCCCTCCGCTTCTTCTTCCCTCTGCTCCCGGGAGGATGGGGAGGAGAATCGAAAGAATACAACTCCCACAGGTTGAGATAAGAAC
Source organism: Psittacus erithacus (assembly GCA_009867235.2). Taxonomy (NCBI): domain Eukaryota; kingdom Metazoa; phylum Chordata; class Aves; order Psittaciformes; family Psittacidae; genus Psittacus; species Psittacus erithacus. The sequence continues at coordinate 7,245 of WYDI02032745.1, read as the reverse complement.
AGTCCAGTAACTAAGGTATAACACAAACCACTACTGCTACCACCAATAATAATAATGATAAAGGAAATAATAAGAGAAGAGAATACAATGGCTCACCACTGACCGATACCTAGCCCCACCCCAGCAGAATCTCCTGCCCTTCCGGGTAACTGCCCCTTACATCCTGGGCATGACGTGCTGTGTTATGGAATACCTCCTTGGTTAGTTTGGGTCAGCTGTCCTGTCTCTGCTTCTTCCTGGCTTCCCCTCCTCCCTGGCAGAGCATGAGACTCAGAAAGTTCTTGGTCAGTCTAAACATTCTAAGCAGTAGCTAAAAACATCAGTGTTATCACTGCCGTTTCCAGACCAAAAGTCTAAAATACAGCACTGCACCAGCTACTAAGGAGAAAAATGACTGCTACTGCTGAACCCAGGACACTGTTCCATACTGAAAGCAGGTCTCCATGGCCACAGTCTTCCTTAGAGGGAAAATGAACCAATTGAGTTTCTGAATTCATATGCCATTGTCTTTGTTTATTCTGCTTTCTTTACAGCCTATTTCTAGAAATTAGACATGAAATATTTGTGACAGTAAAGACCAGGGGATTTCAGATCTTCAGATTCATTAAACTGCATCTCCTGTGGAATACATTGGACAAGCTTTCATTTAGAAGGCAAGTGAAATCAAACTGTCAGCTCTGTTCAATAAGACCTACATGAAGAACAGCAACAAAGACAACAACAGAAGTAATCTTGACACCAGCAGCAATTGTCTTATCATGGGGTGCTCATGAGAAACTGCGAAGAGGTTTCCTGGGGAAAAAAAAATTTAAAAAACAAAACAAAACAAAACAAAAAAACAAACAAACAAAAAAACCCAACCTAAAACGAAGACTAGAAATAAGTCATATATAAAAGAGCCCTTATTTCCCTCCCAAATTGCTTAAGGGATTTATGAAACCTACTGCTGTTACAGCTGTCACCCACACTTACCTTTTCTTAGGAAGCACAGCTGAGACCTTCATCTCTCTATAAGGCCCTCCCAGTCATGCCATGTGTTGATTTAATTGTGGTATCACGCTGATGTGTCCTGAGAAAATGCTCTGCAAATTGCAATGATGACATTCACTCTGGGAGTAAGAGAATATTTGTTGTTTATTTTTTAATAGACTACAACTGCAATAAAAGTCATAGCTTATTGATTTCACAGAAACTCATATGATCCCACATTTAATATTCATTTTAATGTATATTCTTATAGTGGTTTTTTAATTCATTTGAAGGAGCAGAAAGATGGAAATGTCATCACTGAGTTTTCCCTTCTCTTTTTTTCTTATTCCATTTTCTGTTTCCTTTTTCTCATTGTCTAAACTCCCCTCCTCCCTAAACCTTTTCTGGCCACCACTTTTGCTAGTGTAAGAGACAAATCTGAGGTTGAAAAGAAAAAGCCATTTTTCATGAGATATTGTGAGAAAAAAACAAAATGCAGAGGCTTACAAGTAAGTTATACAGGCTTCTGTGCAAAGGCTATGCTGTACTCAGGGATTTTAATAACAGAACTAAGATGTGAGAGCAGCATGAACAGAATTGTGTGTCTATCACCACTCCTAACCGGATCCTCCAGCAAAATTAAATCTAGGAATTTCATGTTTTGGTTTCAACAGTGAGTCATATGATAACAATTATTTTCTTATTACATAAAATTCGGAGGCTGTGAAGACACAGCATAAACTAGAGATAGCCATTTTCTTTGTTTGCTGCAAACGAATGTCACATCTTTTGAAAAAATACCTTCTCAGAAATAGAAATCTCGATGTTATCAAACTTCAGAAGACGCAGGAATAATCAGGATGTGAATTTTCAAACTATCTTGAATATTACTTTTTATTGAGATTTGGGTGGGTTATTTTTTTTTTAATTTGTTTGTTTTTCTGTGGTGGTTGCCATTTTTCTCTTCATTAACACAATTAATGTATATAAGGTGTGGTATATGCACTTCAACCTGTCCAGAACAACTCTTATATTGCTGACCCTACTATATGACAAAAGCTTACACAGCCTTAAAATGAATCACCACCTCCTCTCCTTTTAAATGAGAAAATTCTAAGATTATTTTTTTCCTCCAATAATTTCATCTATTTCTTTCCATTTGCATTTAAAAAAGACTTAAAAGATAAGGTCAGTTTGTAGTAGCTGGGCCTGAAATTCATACCATATTGAATTCTAATATTGTTTTACTGTTAATTCTTTAACTATTATTCTAAAAGATATATTAATCTATTTCTCAAATATATTAATTTAATTTTCAAACAGTTTTGGATACCAAGTATGAGGGTCTGAAGTTTCTCAAGATTTTAACAACTATGGAAAATCATCTCTTTTAAAACAGACTAGGATCTGATACCTCAAAAAATTAAGCATGCAGATAAGGGATTATTCTGCAAAATGTGGACTATAACCATTTTCAATCAGTAAACTGTAGATAATTATTTTTTGTCATGTTACAAGGATGATGTGAAAGTTAATCTATTAACAAGGACAAGGTAATGATTTTGTCAGTTAAGCATTATGAAGCATTGGTATTTTGCCTGCAAATCTTTTCAGTGAGATCCTTATTTATTATCCTGAGATGGAAGACCAAAGTTTTTCAGATAATAAATTTAGAAGAAACCCTTTAGTGTTTCGTTGGGCTTTTCAGCACAGTGCCTGCCCTCTTGCCTAGGAAGGATTGCATTATCTATGAAATGTTAAAGTAAACTTTTCAAAAAGTCATGTCAAGAAAACTTTAGTCCCAATTTGACCAGCAAGTATATTCACCCCACCAACTGTAAATGTGGAAGATGAAAAATAAGCTCTTCCTGAAATTTCACTCAGACAAGTATTCTTGCTGATTTAAAAAATAAAGAAATCCCTTGGTTATTTTTTATTTGGTTTGCCTTCCTCCCAGGCTACCTACAGGCACAAGTACCTGTATGTGCAAACATGTATATAAGTTTTCATGCAGGCGCCTCTGTGGTTGTACCCATGCATACACATACATTTACACTTACATGGTAGGTATGTTCTCTGTCCCTCCTCAGTCCTGCTTTGTTCAATTTTAGATATTCATTGTGGCACTGATGGAGTAGAAATGGTGCAATAGTTCATCTGAGAGAAATAAGGTCAAGTTTTTGATCCTTGCTATGCATGAAGTAAAATTCTTAAGTTTTAAAACAGACACTAACACTCACTTCTCTTAAGCCCTACAAATACCATAACCTCCATGTGCCAGAGTGTCTGCAGATCAGTGGACATGTGAGAGCTCTGAATCTAAAGGCATCTCAGAGACAGTGACAAAAAGGACACGTTTCCTGTACTTCAACCACATGAAGACTAGGACAGGGATATTACCTGGAACTCTGACACAGTCACGTTAAGTTTAGAATCATACCTGAAGTTGTGAATACTGAACCAGAGAAACATTTTCACCTTATCTACAACCAGCAGTATACCTGAAGGAACCTGCAGATACCTGAGTGCCACTGGACCTGCCTACCCTCATAGGCACTCTGTTGTCCTTAGCCAGACTCATACTTCAAGAAGGCTGACCCGTAAACCACCTTCTCTTCAAGTGTTCATACAAAGTCTCTGTAGCTCTGAGGATCCTGCTGTATTAGGCAACTGCTGCTTCTTAAACATAGCGATGCTGAAACCCTGGAAGCATAACTTTTAATTGCAGATCCTGATGTCACTCTCTGAAAGGGACTTTAGTCAGTCACTGATCCTCACCATTTGCCTCTAGGTATTTTTAAACAACTCTCTGCTCCACAATCGGGCTCCCATGGATGCCAGTTTTGGTCATTATTCTCTCCATTCATTGTAGTCTCTTTATCCATCACAAGCTAGGCAGCAAGTCATTTAAAAGTTAATCAGTGCACTGCTCAGCATTTCAATGGCTGTCTCCTTTTATGTGTCTAGACATTAGTTGAGGAAACCAACTCAAAGAAATGAGCTATAGTTGCTGCCTGAAACCTCATACCTTATCCCTTCTGAATTTCAGAAAATGTTCATCAGGAAGTTTTTGTTCCAGACCTTAAGTTTATTCTGAGTAAAATGCAAAACTAAAAGAGATAATTTTCAGTGCAGTTCACAGAAATTCGAGTCTCAATAGGGGAGCTGAATTCGTAAATTTTTTATTATACACAACATAACTGATTGTGCATTATTTTTTCCCATTTAGGATAAAAATTTTATGTGAAATGCTGTGTGTAGGCCTTTACCCTTAGATGATTTATTAAACTGGAACTCTAAACATTCGCCTGACTCTAATCAATATGTAGATGTGCACATTATCTGACACTATGAGCAACAGCAAACCTTTCTATGGCTAACAGGGAGAGTTGAAGAGCAAATAAGCTCTAGAATTTTAGTTTCACATGCACATGAAATGTATTCAAGAAAACAGGCATATAAAAGACAAAAAAGTGATCTGTTTGCCATGTTCTGTATAAGCAAATAAATACAGCTGACATTTTTGGGGGTTACATAAGACAAAAAGGAAACTAGATATCTGATTTTTGCCTGAAATAGAAAAATGGTATTCATGATGTACCTCCCCTTCATATTTCCTAAGAATTTACTAGTTACTGCTTGTTCCATCATGTGCATTTTTTTCTGTAGCTCTTGCATAATTGGTGTGATTACTGCATGGCATGCTCATTTATAACTGCTTCCAGGAAAATTAAGCCCTGGATTTAATTTTCTAAATAAAAGTTTTATTAACCAAGGTAATTCTAGCAGAAAGTATCAAATTCTCTAAAGAAGTAACAGCCCTATTTCTTTAACTTGTCTTCCTGTCTCTCTCTTTTTCTTTCTTTCTTTCTTTTTTAATATTTTTTAAGGCATGAATTAGTTTCAGCAGGGTGGAAAGAATGTCGTCTGATGTGAAAAAGCTCTCTGTTGAAAAAAAATCCTCAGAATGCAGGAAAATAATATGCATAAAATCAATGGAGGCATAAAACAACAAAACAAAAATGAGTATTTCAAATGCTAGTTTTGTAGAAGCTTACAGAGTTTCTTCTTTAATTAGCTACTCTTACTAATGGAAAAATAACCTCAAATATTATATCAACTGCTTCATTGTCAGTCCCTTAGTTAAGGGAATATTAGCAATTCAGTGTTAATACACTGTTTCAGTTCTAGTGGCTTAATCAAGTGACTAAAAAAGCAAAACGTAAATTTTTTTTAACTGATTTAAGAAGGCAATCCAGCCATATCTGGGTTTTTTTCTGTGTCTCATTCTGAAACAGAATGCTGCTTCATGGCATCCTTGTTGATATTAAATGATAGCCTGAGCTCTTCTTCCACTCTCAGACAGCCATTTTCCTTTCCTTATATCGCATCACTTAGACAAAATACATGCAAATTATACAGAAAATAATCATTTATAATTACTGTGTCACTATTTTATTAAAAATTTATTTGGTTAAACATTTTATTTTGGTTTCATTTTTCCATTCTCTAGATGTGATTTTCCAATGATAGGGAAAAAATAAGAGAGAAAACAATGTGACATTTGGCTATGCTTTATTTTGCAAACTCTGAAGTGGAAAATGTTTAAAAATTTTCCACGGGAACTTTTTCATTTTGGGAAATACTGTTTTCATGGACTAAAAGTATTTTATTTGGAATATATTAACTAAAATACTTTCTTCACTGAATTACTGAATCATAGTAGTTATAGTGCATTCCAAAGTAAAACTGGTGACAATTCTTTCAACAATTTGCAAGGGTTTTGGTTTTTTAATTTGCTTGTCAAAATGTGTTCCTTATAAAATCTAAAATGTTTCCCATGTAAATACAATTTTGGTGAAAACAATTAATATTAAGAAAGTGAGACAAAGATAAAGTAAAATGCCCAGCCTTTTCAGAATGAGGATTCTGTTAGTTATTTGAGGAAACTTTCAAAATATTGTTTTTATGTTTTTACAACATAACACATAACCCCACACTCCCATGCCTTCTGTTTTAATATTAATCTAACATCTCTGGCCAGTTTTAGGAAAAAATACTTTCTTAAGGAGCAATGAAACAAACAAAACCCTTTTCATTACAAATATTTCAGTAATGTTTGAAATGCTGTTACAGAATGAGAGTTTCAACCCTTTTAATATTTTTTACTATTCCCATGATGCTCTAAATCTGGGTAAAGTTTAAGGTTCAGACTTTAGTTTTGTACTTATGTTATTACTTTCTAAAAATTGTTTCCAATTCACTTTTTTCTTTCTGGAGTGTGTTTATTTCAATTTGCTGTCTTTGGGAAAGAAGACATTCAAACAAAACCTCCTGCCAAAGCAAGTTAAAATGTTAAAATGCAAAATTTATTTACAAGTACCTGCATAAGTCTTGCTTGTATAGCATTTAGCTTTACACTTAGTGGATAAAGTGCAAGACTGGAAAACAAGGACATTTAATCTTGATTTATCTAAAGACGCATGAAGAATAACAGTTCTGGCTGCCTTTCCAGTGCACCTCAAGCAAGACCTGGAAGAACTACCTGCAAGGATGACAAGAGAATGAAAACTGCTTAGTCAATTTACTAATTGACTTTTCCATATGAAATTGCCAATTTCATTTAGAGGAAAAACTAGAAGCTTTAAGGGCAGTCAATTTAGCATTTAAGCTATGCCTAGTAGGAAATGATCTGAGCCCAAGGAGTCTTTTTTCCAAGGTAGGATACAGGAATTACATAAAGCTAAAAACTTCTTCCTTATATCCAATCTAAACTTCCCCTGTTTCAGTTTTAACCTGTTACCCCTTGTCCTATCACTACAGTTCCTAATGAACAGTCCATCCCCAGCATCCCTATAGCCCCCCTTCAGATACTGGAAGGCTGTTCTGAGGTCTCCATGCAGCCTTCTCTTCTCCAAGCTGAACAGCCCCAGCTTTCTCAGACTGTCTTCATATAGGAGGTGCTCCAGACCCCGGATCACACCCGTGGCCCTCCTCTGGACTTGTTCCAACACTTCCATGTCCTTTTTACGTGGAGGACACCAGGGCTGCACACAATACTCCAAGTGAGGTCTCACGAGTGCAGAGTACAGGGGCAGGATCACCTCCTTCGACCTGCTGGTCACGCTCTTTTGGATGCAGCCCAGGATACGGTTGGCTTTCTGGGCTGTGAGCACACACTGAAGCCGCCTCATGTTCATTTTCTCATCCACCAGCACCCCCAAGTCCTTCTCCGCGGGGCTGCTCTGAATCTCTTCTCTGCCCAACCTGTAGCTG
>WYDI02032743.1:12699-25199 GCA_009867235.2 Psittacus erithacus | reverse complement strand
CAGCAGTGGTTTGTGTTATACCTTAGTTACTGGACTGTTCTTATCTCAACCCATGGGAGTTACATTCTTTCCATTCTTCTCCCAATCCCTCCAGGAGCTGGGAGGAGGGGGAGGACAAGAGGGGAGAGGAGAATGAGCAGGCTACATGGTTTTCTAATTTACGACTAAGCTTAAACTACGACACCTCGTGTGACTATCAAGCAGCAGCTACTGCTAGCACCAATTGAAACCAAAATAAACTAAAAATCCTAATGCGTTTGTTATTTAATCAGCAGCCATACACCTTGTGTTGACTGTGTATCACCAATCAACAAATGAATGTTAGTTTTGTCCTGAAAAAAGCAATGAAGTGGGATATAAAATTAATATTGAATGTCAGTGCATATGAGTAAGACTTCAATGTTTTCAATTCCTTACAGGAGAAAAAAAAACCAAAACAATTTCTGTGTAAAATTTTGATACTTTCATGCAAAGCTCATTCCCACAAAAACCCATCCAAACATTTTAATCTAAGAACAAACACCACCAATAACTTTTTCATCTAAATTGGCCTAAAATCCTATTAGAGACTTTTTCTGAATTCATTCTTATAACTTTAGTTTAGCAAAGAGCTAACAGCCCTGTAATCAGATGACCTATAAATGGATTAATGAATTAGTAATGAATTAATATTTCATTTCTTCCATGCACTGCCTTAATACAAAAGATGCAGGCGTGGGTTTGAGTTTGACTTGAATCAAAAAGCTTACAGATACAAAGCCAATTTACACTTAGAAAAAAAATGTCTTGGCAGATTGAGAGCGTGCCTGGCAGTACAGCCTTCCACTATGGATGCTGTCCCTCTGCTCTGTCTTTTGTTTGTACTGCCTCCATCCAATTTAGATCTGTCCTGCTTTCTAGCTTAGGTATGTACAACACACTTACCATCTTTGTATCTGAACTCCTCAGATCAGGAACTTTGTCCCACAGGGTGCCTAATCCAGGAAAGTCATACAAGCAATGTAACTTTTGAATCACTGTAATTAAGCAAAGGCGTCTATTGACTGTGACTACTGGCATGAAGGGAATAGCAAACAGATGTAAGGCAATAGAGACCTACAAGGAGAACTGAACAGAAAAGATCAGGAGGCAAGTAAAATCTGCCTTCCAGAAACAGGAGGGAGACACCAGGCCCTGAAGGCTGAAGTGTTCAGTTTTGAAGTCAGAAAGCTAGAGACAAAAAGCATTTCTCAAAGATGCTGCCTTGGGAAATCTGTGTTGAATCTACCCAAAGACCTTTGAAAATTGAAGAAAATGTTTTAAAACTTCCATTATTTTCCTCACAGAACAGCTGCCAACAGTTGTCAACTAAAGCTTTACAGATCCATTTCTGTCCAGTTTCTGTTAAGCCACATGTTGCAGCAGGACTTCAGGACAAATGAACTACTCTTGTCTTCTTCCTTTCTTTCCCAATCATAAACAAGCATGAAAAATCACTAGGAAAATACATTTATAATTTATGTATCTGATGAATGTGACACTCTGTGCTTCCCTGTTATCTGAGAACACCGGTAGTTTATCATCTCATTCTGCAGTTAAAAAATGCACCAAGGAATGAGACAAATACTTGTAGAAAGAAAACAGAGGAAACACTATCACACAATTAAGGTTTAAAAAAACAAGATAACAATCCTCATACATGATGAAAAATCTGGTCAGTCGTAGTGACAAAATACCTGTCCTTCAAGAAAAATCTTTTGGAGAGCAATGGTTTCATAAACTCTTTGCAGAACAGTGTGGCATGACTTGCTGAGCAGGGCTGCTATACCCCAATTTTTACTTAAACTGCTGATACTTTCAAGAAAGGATCTGATCTGATCACTTCCCATTTGATTACAGAATTTATATGTGGCATTTAAAGTGCTTTTGTTTTCTCTGGTGAAATTTGCTCAGGAGGGAAGATTTAATTTTTGGTTTAGAAGTTTTTTCAGTAATAATTTGTTTTACAGAACACTATTTCCCAGAAAAATCTGAGCCCTTTCACACCTCCTCTTCCTGCTCCGAATTCTTCTGTGTAAAAAATAGTGCAATAACTGTTCCATACAGCTACAATATTTGAAGACATGTTTAAGGAACTAAAGTCTACAATAGGATTGGCTTGTAATTCTTACTTTTTCAAGTGTAATATGTCCAACAGGCTGAATTGGTGGCAAGGGGGCAGACTTCGTATTTGTAGCAACAGAGCTGCCCATCATATATTAGATTGAAACTGATCATTACTCATCCATTATATATAATTGATGAGTATATATACTGATATATATAATTATATCAGTATATAATCTGTTCACTCCTTGCCCCTGGATATCTAAATGCATCAGAATCCTTTCCTGGTAAGATAGCAATAAGCACAGTGATAGTTACAAACCCAGTGACTAATCTAAACTTAATCAACACCTTCCCCTCAGCTATCAAGGTAGCAAGATATAACAGAATGAACCACATGCTTCATCAGTGAGGAATAGCAACCAGCACCTGTTTTTTCTGAATGAAATGTCATCATAAAACAAGAAAAAACTCAGTGCATACAGATAGTAGCAAACACAGCGAAAACTTAACAGTACGTCATTTTCTTCATACAGCTGATCCCCTGAACTTGTGAATGCACTCGAAAAACTGTTTTAACCTGACACTATTCTCAATTTGCCTGTGTTGGAAGCAAAAAGGAAAGTCCATGTGTGAATGTTGTTGAAGTTGTGTTTCGAATGCTGTTCTACATAGATATTGAAACTATGACGGACTAGGTGAGATTCATATGGACATGCAACATGCGTTATTAGGAATGAAAAAATGCATCACTGGGTGAAGAACTTCTACACAGAAGTATCTCTTCTAAATGCACCTGCTGATCTAACATAAAACATTACTTGTCCTTGCAAATGTTTACTTCCTGCCAGGTGGATACTAGTGCTCCCTGGTCAAGCTGATAAGGCTTCAGTGACCTTCCTGATGTCCTGCTGCACAAACTGCTGTGCCATGCCCTTGCTGATGCCTGACAGTCTGTTTGCCCACCCTGTTGACAGCACTCCTGGTTGCTGGCACTCCCTAAGGGATTACTTTATACAGGAAGGAGGCTTGGCTGCTGTTGCTCCTGCCTCGCCTAGGTCCCCTCTGTGGTTTCCTGCCAGCTCTCTCAGCTCTCTGCGAGGTTCCCCCAGTTTGAGAAACCCTCACGTAACAAGTGACAGGACAAGAGGTAATGGCCTCAAGCTGCGCCAGAGGGGTTTAGACTGGATATTAGGAAAAATTTCTTCACAGAGAGGGTGATCAGGCATTGGAACAGGCTGCCCAGGGAAGTGGTGGAGTCACTGTCCCTGAAAAGAGTCAAAAACATGTAGGTGAGGCCCACAGTGACTCGGTTAAGTGATGGCCTTGGCAGCCCTGGGGTAATGGTTGGACTTGATGATCTTCAAGGTCTTTTCCAACCTAGCTAATTCTATGATTCTCTGTGTGCTGCACTAGAGCACTCTGGTAAGGATTGTTCTGGTACCAGAGACACTCATCTCTAAGGGGCAACTGAGGAACTAATCATTGCATGAATTTTATATTCATATAAATATGTATGAATATGTAAGCATTCATATATGAATTCATATGTTAATTATATTAATTTCAGAAAGTACTTCTTTCTTCTGAAATTTGAGAATGCTGGGTCTGAGTAAAATTGATGTAGATTTTTATAAATTAAACTGCTCAACGAGTCCTGTTGCATCTGTTGCAAACTATAAATTCAAATTGATGCCTCATTGTAGATTATAGAACCAATTAATCTAGGATGGCACATCTACCTACTGTCCTTCCTTTCCACGCTTTGATCTTTGCAGTAGCTGGCAGTTATGCAAGCTACAGACCGCTGAAAAACTCTTCTAAATCCTCTGGGACATGGATACTTGAGTACACAACTAAATCAACTCAAACCTGAAACTTCTGCGTTAAATCTGCTACATTTTTTACTCAGTTAAAATTTTCCACAGATTTCACCCTGTTTGAGCCAAACATCCCTTCCATGAAAGGGTAAATACAGGATAGTTGTGCAGATCCGTCCATATGGAAAGACAACTTTCACTTAGTAGGATTCTAAGCCAGATGTGATGCTGTTCTTTTGTCACGGAGGTGACCCCGTTTGCTCATGCTACAGAATCACTAGGTGCCTGTGTTTTACCACTGTACTCACCATATGGGACTTCGGTTCTCTGTAAGAATGATGACAGAAAAAAAGGTCATCTATTATTTAGGTCAGATACATCTCAATAACTGTCTTCTTTTTGATTTCCAAGAGAATACTGTATAAAGGCTTTGCCTGTGTATAGAATGAAAGGGAAAAAAAATTAAATCCTAACATGCTGAAAATCTCTTAAAGTGAGGGGCAAGGTCGTTGTTTGCTGGCTCTTCTCAATTGCCCATTGGACTGACAATGTAGTACACAAGTCTCTGTGCAAGTGGATCTTCAAATATTAGTCCACAGGCACTCCTCTGTTCCATGCTGATTGCATTTGATAGTTTTTACATGCTTTAAAAAATCAAACTCCTTCCCTACGAAGTGCTGTGTAGTTCTAAGCACATGTTGCTTTAATCCTGTTTCTAACATAGAAACTAATAGGAAGTTCCTATAATTCCTGTGTTTTGCCTTATGGCTAACTTAAAAGACTGCAATATAAATCTCCATGTAAGCTTTTTTCTGAGCTTAGTTATTCATTATTGTTTTTTTTTACAGAAACTCTCTTTTCCCTCTCCTAACTCCCTTTGCTACACTGTAACTTCATTTTCTACCCCTGCTAATAAACCCCACCTGACTACATAGATTATCAGACTGAGTCAGAGATTTCTGCTTTTCTAACATCTTGTAACAAACTCGAATCCCATTGTTCTATTATACAGATCATTAATTCACATTTCTCACTCTTCAGCTGTATAAATTTGGCATCATTAGAATTTGGCATTACCAAGTGCAATCAGCATTCTGATAATTAAGTAGTATCTCCAGTGACTGAAAATACCAGCATGGAAGGACAGGAATAACATGTTATTGGCAGACATCCTACCAACTAGCAATCTCTTCAGAGTCTTCATTTTCATAACATTTTCTTTCCTCTTTTTCTAGCTCAAAATGCTAGCCAATTTAAAGAGTGATGGAAGAAACTTCCAGAGAGGTACTTGATAAAAGAATAAAGGAATTGGTGGCTCCTCAGGAAAATATGCAGTTAAGAGTTATACAGAAATGTGATATTCTTACCTTCAGTAAGATTTATGATCTAATCTCTTTTTGTAGTTAGATTCCAAACAAATACAAAGCGAGGTTTCCAAAGAAAAAAACACTTAATCTGATTTTGCCTTAAGGAAGTGAACCGTACTGTGATAGGGAGTCATGACTATTTACAACGGAGCACAGCAGTGTTGACAGTGGTGCTTGCAAGGGTCCACTGATGTGAAGAAAGCAGATAGGCCTTGACATCATTTATGAAGCATGCGTAAAATATTGATTACTTTTATTTTCCCCTTACACATGTTTTACAGAGCAGATTATTTTCTACTATCTAAAACTCAAAAAAGTAAAGTAACATCATGCATGTAAGTTGGAGACACGGTTTTCAGAGTTCTGAAGACTACTTATGGATTAATGCTGCACAATAAAATCACAGTATAGGCAAGGTTCTTCCATCAAATTAGTGCAATGGATCAATATATTGACCTTTTTTAATACTATCTAATCTACAATGTCAGACAAAAATCAAGACAGACTGGTGAGATTTCAAAAATGATTTACAGGGAAGTGACATAACCAGAAAATATAACACACTGGATAAGATGTAGTAACTTGTGTAATGTTATGATTTAAACCGAGTTAAAGACATCCATAATTTGCCTTCCCAGCCACAAAACTCAACATTCCATAAAGTAAGAAACAAGAAGGGCTTAATAGTCCAGAACCCCTTAATGATGGACTCAGCAAGCCACAATGCAATTCACCCATAAGAAAGGCAGAACAGTTTGAAATGGGTTGTCAATTAAAAGCAAAGCACTGAAGATATGTGCATTGAATCTCACCGGCACTTAGTGATAAGAAAACTCTTAAGAGATGTGACTCAATTGATAATGTCACAACTGAACAAATAAACCTTTGGTACAAACACAGTGTAGGAGACAACAGAACTCTTCTAAAAAAGCTTAAAATTGCAGCAGCCAATAATGAACTTAAATTGAAAACAAATAAGGATGATTGGAAAGGGTATGCTCCTAAATACTAAAAAAAGAAGCTTAGGATTGATCTAAGGAATCCACAGACTCCCACATATATATGGAAACAGTCAAATAAGGTTTGCATGTGCCATTTCTCAGAAGTACCACTAAAACCTAAATGTTGCACATTCAAGCTTTATCTGGTTGATGTCTCCATATGTATCACCTCAACCATTCTGATTCCATTAAATGAGACAATCACCCCCAAAAAAACTGAAGAAGGTACATGAAGTCTGCTAATAACAAAGCAATAAACACTTCCATTAATACTTTTACTCCATCTGGTACATCCCTGCTAGCCTGTACATGTCTGTTTCATCTCAACACTACTAAATTTAGTAAGTTTCCATACATACATAAAGCTGTCCTATTGAAAACACATTACTGCTAACTTTCTTCAACATATTATACATCTTGAGGCTGAATGACCATGTTTTTGTAGCCTTGTTACCATTTTTTTATGTGACCTGCAGAGCTCTTTTTACCATCCCCCCTACGCTATTTACAGCACTGGCTGCTCCTGAAGATTTCCCAAGTGATGAGGTAATTTTCAGAGTGGATGTGCTCAAGTGGTCAATCTGTCTGCTGAGGCAGACATAGATAAATCAAAGGCTGAAGGCCAGTATCAATACACTTAATGTAAACAAACAAAAAAAAAAAGTATTAGAGCCTGACAAGTACTTCTCAGGTAAGCTACGTATTCATTTTCATTGCAAGCTGAGGACTACTGAGCAGAAACTCACTAAAGACAACATGACAGGTGACAGCTCATCACAGTTAGAAAAGTAAGAGAAGGGGAAACCAAACACAGTTCCAGTGCCACAGGAAGAAACTGCTAGCACATTACAAGTTTATGGCTGTTTTTCAAATCAAGAATCAAGACTTACCAGCACTGGCCAGAGAATTCAAACTGATTCCAGCTCTGGAATCACCTGAAGTGCATGAGAGGGAGAGACGGGGAGAAAGTCCCCCAAAGCATCAGAGAGCTGCTGTTCTAACTTCATCCTCTTGGACTGGCTGATGATAATCTTTATTGGCACTAAGAGAACAGGATACTAGGACTTCAGCAGAGCTCACAAAACATCCTACTCATGTGAAAAGCAGCTACTGCCTCTGCACAAGATTATACAGAAATAGGAAAGCTGCATTTAACAGGAGTGCCACTGAAGTGGCAGTAACTGTTTGTTTGTTTTTAACCAGCAAGAACCTGTGGTCACACAGCTAATATGTTCCACAAGAAAGCTCATATGCCTTCTATGCAGGGCTAGTCTATCTCCCCACCTTCCCCGAAAGCAGATTGGACCTGGACAAAGATGGCAGAGGGAGCCCACAGCAAAGAGAAGGAATAAGCAGCATGGACAATCAAGAATGAAGCTGTTGAGCGTGTTTTCAGCATCTCTTTTTTTTTATCAAAATGGATGCACTCAAATGTGTGGATTGGCAGCTGCTGAAAATATAAAACACCTCTCCAGCCTTGAAGGGGGTCAGACAAGTACAGGGGAGTGAATGCTTCCCATATTTTTCTTCAACCTGTCTCAAATTTGTTATGATGGAACCACTCCAGGAGGATGTTGAAGCTATTCACTTTCAGAATTGCTCGGAGAATATCACTTTTCTCTGCCCTGTAGATGCAAGAACTTCAACAAACACACCCAGTAACAACTGTGAAGGTAGTTTTATGATGCAGGTATCTGTCCCCTGGGAAAAGGACTGAAGCTACCAACTCAATTTGCATGGACTACCATGCAGTCTTCAGACGATAATAAATTAAGGTGACTACAGCCAGCTAAAGTTTTGATGTTCCTCCTACAAAACCCCTGAAAAACACAGACAGTACATACCCTTTGAGACTCTAAATCAAACCTGTAACATTTTGTGAACATAGATCATGGCATTTTGTGCTTATGTTGAGTTGGAGAAAGAAAAGACAGCAGCTTTTAGAAGGTGTTTGGGGTGAGAAACATGTCAACCGGCATGTTAAAATTTGGCTGAGCGCAACACATTATTCTTAATATGCATTTGCAACACACGGTAATGACCAAGAATGCTGAATGAATGTAAACTATTGCTAATGTGTTTTACAGACCCACACCACAAAGCACATTTGACAGTGCTTCAAGTCTCAGTTGACAGATTGACAGATACCAATTGACAGAACACACTATAGCGAAATTCTAGACATTGCTATTATCTATCATCAAGTGTAGATGCATGATCACAGGAGGACACATTTCCATGTGAAAGATTAGTCATAGGAAGAGGTGCATTACTATGTTTAAGTAATGCTGAATTTATGGAAAATTAAGGATGATGAAGGTACAGCAACAACTTTCACCGCCACTTTGTAAAATGTTCTTTTAAGAGATGCAAGCAGAAATTGAAAGAAAAATACTGATATTAACTAATAAACTGAAATAGCTGATTTACATAATCCATTTGTATCTGGAAAATCAACCGGATGAAAACAGAGAAGTCAAAGGCATGTTTGTACCTCAGCTCTTAAAAGTACACAGACCATTTTAAATTGCAAGGAACTCATTCTAGGGCCCTATGCTTTCTCCTACTGAAACATACTGACAAAGTAAAAGCTTGAATTCATGAATATGAATAGGAATAAGACAGTCCTTTAAAACTGAATACTTTAAGGTATTCAGATACATACACCTCTGTATATGCATGTATGCATACCTGAAAAAAAATCCTGAGAGGAAACTCACCATGGTTCTTACCAAAACATAGGACAAAATTCTTCAATGTTTGAATAAATGTAATATTCATCAGGCAGCATGACAGCATGAGGTGCTAAAAAATGTCTGTAAGAACTGTTATTCTCTTTACATATTTTACATGCCATGTGACTCTTCTTCCTTTCTAGATGACTCATATTCATATTTGTTAACAAATTCTTGGAAACAAATGTCACAGGAATGAATCAAAAGGCTACTTCATGAAAGATAATGTTAGAGGTAAAATAAATAGATTCAGGCATGAACAGAACATACAGTTCTCAAGAGCATTCCCACAGGAATGTCACAAATACAGATAAACCAAAGGCTTTTTGATTTGCAGGAGAATGAACCTCTAACAATGGAAAATTTGGATAAAACTAAATATATAGAAATTGCTTTAACAACTATTTCAGCAGATTGAAAAATCTGAGTTACTAGATGCAAAAAAAAAAAAAAAAAGGAATTTGAATTAAAGTATCATTGCATTATCAATCGAATGATATTACCAGAATGTAAATCAAAATAAGCCATAGATTTCTTGTTATTTGCCACACTTAATTAAAAATCATTCTGTGATCCACACTTGTATAATTTCCTAGGCCTCCTGTGGCTTCCAGTGACAGTCTACAGCTACAACAGGGAATCAGTTCACACAACAGTGCGTACTAATGAAGCAACACATGCAGCATTCTCTGCCAGCACAGGAGAAAACACAAAAATGTAGCTGCCTTAATTGTACAGATCACTGGGAGTTTTAACAGGATTTTTTTTCCTCCTTGTACTATTAATATATACTTTAGTGTTCAGCTGCACAGCAGGCCACATCAATGTGTTAATTCCTTGATACAAGTTTAATCACTTCTCGTTGACAAAAGGCCAAAAGCTTCTAAGTTGCTTGCACTGCTATAATATTTATTGTTGCTTTTCCTCCTGTCTTCTCTTTTCAGAGCACAGTTTAGCATAGTCTAAATCTCTGTAAACTATGGGGGAATTATAGATCTTGATTTAAAGAAAGATTATTCTTTGAATCATCCTCAGAAAAGAAAAAATAAAAAGAGGCATAGCTAGACATGTACAGCACTCTGTAAAAGTCAACAATGAACTTACTATCTGAAGAAGAGATGATTCACTCACTACACCTCTGTAACTTTTGACTGTATGCACTTTCATCTCTGGCAGTTTCTTACAGTAAGGTGGCATCTTGTTTTTTATATATAAAGTACCACAAAAAATCCCCAAATGCCTATCAACAAATGCTTCAACTAAATAACCTTTTTCTGATTTCCAGCTGCAGCATCTCCTCACTCAGATGCTGGATGTAAAGCAGTTTAAGAAGATGGAATTTAAATACACCAAAACCAAAACTCTATAAAGGGAAATACAGTTCTTCCTGCAATTTCATGGCAAAACATCTGATGTTCTGGTTTATCATTCAAGTTGGACAGATTCGTTCTGACCTCTTCCTAAAGCATGCACAATCCAGCCAATTTAATACTTTTTTATGTGAAGGCAAGAGACAACAGAAATGCATCTCTAGCACCAGCTAGATGTTGAAAGATGCAAAACAAACATGGTGCTTAGGGAAGATAGAAAATGTTTTGACAGGCTCATTCCCCACTAAGTTTTACTTAAGACATAACTGTTCCTTACATGTGGAGCAAATGCAGCAAAGCAGAGGTTACTGAAGTGTGGACAGTGGATCAAACAAGCCCATAAAGGCGTTTTAGATGGCTTCTGTGAATGCTGCTGGCCAACCTCACACTATCAACTGACCACTCCAGAGACAAAGCTCATGAATCTTTAACAATTCCCAGGCAGGACTTTAACCCAGTTGTGTTAGAAAATAAAACATTTCTTCTGCTTCTGATTGTGTCTGTGAGGTCCTATGTAGAGCAAAAGGGCTAATAATGAGGAAGTGATCAGACAAGAACAGAAGCTGGCTTAAACCTTGGCTCACATTCCTGTTGCTTCTCAACCGAGAAGAGGACACCTGGTTGAGAGAAACAAAGACCATATCTTAGTTTGCCTTCTACTCAAAACCTGAAGTAAAAGGAAAGGAAATGCAGGTGGCTCCATACACAGCTTCTGTCTACTTGCACTCAATAGGTTTGCTTAGCCACATACAAGCACAAGGGCTGCCTTGCACTGTGTTAAGGCAAGTTACGAATGGTCACATCCTCCAGCCACCCTGGCCCAAGACTAATCCTATCCAGCTGCTGGAGCCCAGCCCAATACCCTGAGGACCTGGGGTTTCTGGGCAGGCTGAAGGGACATGGTTTCTGATGTCCCATTTTCAGGCTCAGTCAGCAGTGAAGCTCAGCCTGTATCCCAGGTGCACACACAGGACACAGATGTGGTTAGTCACACAGACCAGGTGCTGTCTGCAGCAGCACCCGCATTCAGGACTTACACCAGACACAGCACAGCCGGCCACATCCCCTCCTCCTCGTGGGCTGGCAGAGACAGAAGGTCACTAGTGCAGCTCACACACCACACTGTCCAGGTTCACAAGCACACCCACATTCATGGGTCCCACAAAAAGCCAGCATGGACCCTCTGCCTCTCCAACGCTCCTGCACAGATTCCAGCCCTCCCTTACGAGTCCCTGACTCGCTGGGTGCAAGTCCGTTGGCCCAACTGGGTGCTCGCAGCACAACACAGCACTTGCATACTTTTCTCACAGCACCCCATATTCCTGAGTCCCCGCCTAATATGAGCACAGACCCTCTGCCTGTCTGATACTCCTGTCCAGACCTGGGGCCTCTGGCTCTCCAGCTAGTCCAGACTGGAGTTTGCTAATGACTCCACATACATTGAGCACACTGCTGGCTCATTCAGATGGCAGCTGACAAACACCCCCAGGTTGTTTTCCACCAGGCAGCTTTCCAGCTGCATTGACAGAGCACTGACCAGAAACACCAAAATGCCAAAACAGCACTAGTAAAACAATAAGTA
This sequence comes from Psittacus erithacus, assembly GCA_009867235.2. Taxonomy (NCBI): domain Eukaryota; kingdom Metazoa; phylum Chordata; class Aves; order Psittaciformes; family Psittacidae; genus Psittacus; species Psittacus erithacus. Next base: position 13,239 of record WYDI02032743.1, on the reverse strand, counting down.
GAAAGTGCAAGGGACTTAGTAACAGTGGTTTGCATGACTTAGTAAGGAAATTGAAAGCAAGTATAGGTGAGGCTGATAGCCTTTAAGTTGTATTTTGCAACTGCTACATTTTTTATATCACAAAGCTACAAGGCACTTCTTGTATATTTTCCAACAATTCTTTCTCTTGACAGGGCAGCTTTTTCAGGGGGACACTCATAGATGAACATTAGCAAGTTTTTAGGTATTTAGATGTAGTGGTTTCAGCCAAGCTCGCTCAATTCCCCACTTCCTCCCCCCCGCTCCCAGAGGGATGGGGAGGAGACTCAGAAGAATGTAACTCCCACGGGTTGAGATAAGAACAGTCCAGTAACTAAGGTATAACACAAACCACTGCTGCTACCACCAATAATAATAATCATGATAAGGGAAATAACAAGGGAAGAGTATACAATCGCTCATCACACACCGACCGAGCAGTGAACTAGCCCTTCCAGGTAACTCCCAGTTTACATCCTGGGCATGACGTGCTGTGGTATGGAATACCTCTTTGGCTGGTTT
>WYDI02032742.1:12311-30145 GCA_009867235.2 Psittacus erithacus | reverse complement strand
GGGCGGGGGGGGGGAGGTGAGGAGGTCCGTACCCCTTCCCGTGCGCCCCGAGGCCAGGGTCGCGCCGGGACTTCCGCCGCCGGTGAGAGGCGCCCGCCGCCACCGGGCCTATCCGCCATGCTGGGCCCTGCGGGCGGGAGCGCGCCTCCCACGTGACCGGCCCGCGCCGGGCTGCGGCGGCAGGTGCGCGCGGCCCAAGGTCACCGCGGCGCTTCCCGCGCCCGGAGCCGCCGCCGGTACCGGGAGCAGCGGGGGGGGGGACCCGCCGGTCACTGCTCCGGTGGCTCCTCGGGGCTCCCCGCGTGTCCCCGCAGGGGTCGGGCGGGCCATGGGGCATGGGCCTTGGCTCTGCGCTGCATGGGGGGGAACACACACGAACGGCAGGACAAAGGCGGCCGCCGGCCGCCTCCCCTCGCTCCGTGCTGCAGAGGAGCACGCTGCGCGTAGCTGCCCTTCCAAACTTCCCTCTGCCTGGCGGAGGCTTCCCGCTACCTGTCCTGTGCCAGGTGCTGCGGACACAAAACCGCCGCGTTTTCTTCAGAGGCTTCCCGGAGATTCTGCGGCTTCTGCAGACCGATAGCCTGACGTACCTGGTTCTTCTGCGATGTATCTAGCGTTACTCTACTTCAGTGCTGTATTCGAAAGCCTGGTGACATTTGGGTTGTGAGACTGTAGATTTGGCACGTTAGAACTGAAAAATAGACAAAATAATAGTAAAGATTGGTTGCTGAGCTTCCACAAGTTTTGGCTTAGAATAGGCATGTCATAACTGCTCACCTTTGAAACTGGAGTGGGCACTTCCCCTCCTGTCTTCAGTGCATAGGGAGCTGCTTATTTACTTTGCATGTTCTTAATTGGTATAGTTTTAGATATACGACTGGTGGGATAATTCACTACAGCATGTTGCTGTGAGCCACACGTACTGCACGAAGCATGTTTAGATATGTGGGGTTTGCTCTGAAAGTATTTGGTCTGGGCCTTAATCTCTGCCTGGTGCATTCTGAGAGACCTGATGAGCAAACTCCTGTGTGCTACTGCTGTTCTGGACCCGTAGGTGAGCAGTGGCTGCGAGTTCTTGGTGAAATACTGTCAGTTTTCATCCTGACCAGGCCCGGCTGTCACAGAGCTCATTCCTCGTTGCAAGCTACTTAGATTTGGTCCTTTTGAGTTGTAATCAGATTGGAAAGGATTGGATTTTAATCAGAAAGGATCATTTTGGGGTTTTTTTGTTCCCCCCCCCAACAGTGCTCAAATACAAAGGTGAAATTATAGAACAAACTGCAGTTATAGTCAGCTGCCTGCAGTTGTGTAAGGAAGTTGTATTTCGAAAAGCTGTTGTGAGATGCAACTTTTATTAGGAAGTTATGAATTTAACTGTTTTTCTAGATAGAGATTTTACGAAAAAATACTTAGCAAGGCTGTAGGCCTTGTGTGGATGTGACTAGTTTTTTGTGTTTAGTACTTGGAGCTGTTTTGGATGGAAGAAAGCACTGATCTTGAGATTCTTCTGCTCCAGGATGTAGCTGTGATAGATGTTAACGAAACTGCAGGAGTGAAACTGCAGGAGTGTTTTACGTAGGCAAAGAGTTTGTGCTTTTGTTGAGTTTTAGGCGCTTTTTCAATGCATGCTTTGCATGCTTTCTTACTAGTTCTGGGATTATCTTCTTCAGTGACAGAAAAGAATAAATTAGCAAGTAAAAATCAGTTGGGAAATAATTAAAGCAGAACACATGAAACTGGGTTAAAACTTCTTGTATGTTCTGTAACTTCTGAAGAGTTCCCAAACTGAGCCCTGTGCAGGATGCTGCTGCTTCAAATGTGCCGAGTCTGTTGGTGTCTTGCTGGTGCACACTGCTGTACATTCATAATGGAGAGACAAACCTGTTCTGGGAAGCAGAGAGCGTTTTGTTTTGTGCTCATCAGGCTGGTGCTGCTTTCCATCCCATTGGGGATTTGCTATAGCATCCTTCTGGCACTACAGTCCGTATTTGAAGGTGATATAAGTAGGTATGAGGACAGTGATATCGGCAGCCTCAAACTGATAGTATAATCCTAATAACTACCAGTCCAGAAACTGTTTGAACAAGTTCTGCAGGAGGCCCTGTATCTAAGACCTTAGGAGTAGGCTGAGCTCAGGGAACCTGATGTTACTTCACACAACTGTCCTATATAATACCAGGTCTAGATTTTTGCATTAGGCAGGGAGTAGTTAACTCAAGCTCAGCATATTCAAAGCAATCCACTGAGGAGTTGAAGAGTGGGTAGTCCTGGCTTTTGGCATTCTATGGGGTGCATATAAATAGAAGCCCTGTATTTACATACAGCTGCTGTATTTGACCTTAGGCAACCCAGCTTGTTTTGGTTGTTTAAATGTATGTAGGGTAACTACAAATAATTCATAATGGAGTTGGAAGGTTTCAGTGACCATTAACTGCAGGGAGTCCCCTGGCCCTGAAGACAGCTTGGTGCTCTGTCAGAATGCACCTGGTATTTTTTAATTGATTTTGCATAAACTGATCTTGCATGCCAAACCAATTTAGTTAAAATAAGGGGGAGGGGGACACCAAAAAGCCTAAACAAACCAACCCCAAACCAACAACCAATCCCGAAATGCAGTTGGTTGAGAAAATGTCACATAGTCATGGGCTGCATCAAAACTTTACTCTGGTATATGATACAGCATTATATCAGTTATTCTTTTTGTTGCTATTAGGAAGTAAAGTTATTTCCTTATAGAACTTACTTTTCCTAAAAATGACACAAAGAAGAGCCCAGAGATGCGTGTTTGTGTCTGGGACATGGGGAGGAAATGCAGTCAAGGGGCAGTTGTGGAAGATACTGGGAGATCTGAGCATGGGGACGGCTGATGGGTGAAGTTCGGCTGGTGTTAAACAAGCTCGTTGAACTGGTGCCTGGACGGAGCATGCTGCTAGTGGAGGGAGGTGGGGAGAGCTTTCCATCCCTGAGGAAAACTTTGGCATCCTGAAATGTGCAAGTAGGAACCAGGCAGCTTTCAGGGAGGGTAATGGGTGAAATGTCCTTCTTACCCCATCACCACGTGCAACACTGAAGACTCTGCTTTCTTTGCCTATTAGCTGTTCAGTTATTTTCTAGCCTGCTTAAGAAGATGCTTTGATCTGTGCCTAGCAGACACACTTTGAAGAACAAGACTTCTGTCACCTCTCACAACTTGTAGGTACTGTGTAACTCTGAATGTGGTCATCCCTTGGGTTTCACATGCGCTCTTGAGGCATTGGTTTAGTCACTGTTGGCTGTTGCATAGGGGTCACAAAATGGTGCCATATCACAGAGAAATGAATCAAAGAGAAAAGGGACTGCTGTGTGGTCTGCAAGCCGCCCTGCTACGCAGGACCTTCTAGCTCTGACTGGGGGTGGATCTTTTCTTACTGCAGTTGGTTGCTCCTGAAGAAATCAGGTGAGGGGAAGTTTAACGTTTGTTAGGAGAAGTTCAACTTTCCTCGTGTAAGTGAAGGTGCTCTTGTTCCCAACCCCAGCTGAGATTTAGCTGTACTTGGATGTATCTGAGGGTGAGTAGCAGACAAAGCAGAATATGGTTCCTCTTTTTGAGGACTCATAAGAGAAATAGAGGGCATCCTTTGGAAAAAAAACCCAACCAACCAACCCCTAAACCCAAAGTATCCCAGCACTTGTCTGTGGAGACCCATAAAACTATTAATAGAAGAGATTCTGAGTTGGTGCCTCTTACTAAAAAAGGCCTTCTTACTGAGTTATGAGGTGCCTTTGAACTAACCTTTAATTATTGAGTAAATGACTTTGCATGTAAGTTCTGTCACACCCTGCTGTTGATAAAGAGTTTCAAAGCAGGCAATCTGGCTTCTTGCTGCTCTGCTTGTGCATTCACCCAGGTACTTTGGCGTGCTCTGACATGAAATTGCGCAGATTTGGATGCTCTTTTCAGAAGATGAGTAGATTTGGATTGGCCTTAAATTTTAAGCATGGAGCTTATTTTGGGTGTTGGCCATGACTTTCTCATCTATTTGGAGATATCTGTATTAGATTGTAAAATGGTTTCACAACTATTTGCTGAATTAGTGCTACTGCATTCAGCACTTGCCTCACAAGTTTGCCCTCTGTCTTAGACTTGAACTTGGTAGTTCTACTTTTGCTTTCATATAACAGGAAGATAATGGTAGACAAAAGTGATTTTGACTGGTCTTTCAGGGTGAGCAGGGAGTAGGACATAAAAGGGATGGATGAAAGCCTTTTGTTTGTTTTAATAGGCGATTTCAGGACTTTTCTCTACCAAGACAATACCTGGAGAACACAGGCACAGGAAGCCTGAGGGCTGACTTAAGCTTTTTGTGATCCAGTGGTGGAAAACACTCACATGTTTTCTGGTTTACCCAATTACACAGCCAGAGAACAAGTTTAGGAGATGGTGACATCGAGTGTGTAAACTTCAGAGTTTGGTGTTATTTTTGCTACAATGCTTGTTACTGATGAGGTTTTGTAGAATCTTTTGGTTTTACCCTATTTTGGTTGTCATCCATCTTTCTGGTAATGTTCTGTGCTAGGCAGCAAATGGATGTGGAGAGCCCATTCTTCACACAGTTAAAGGCCTAATGTAAGACTCTGCGCACCTCTTGATCCTCAGCCTAGAACTAAAGCTGTTAATGGAATGGACTTGGGTATTTAAAGTAGGATGCCTGGTTTTTGGTCAGTTTGCTTTAGCTCAGAAGTTCTGGAGTTTGTTTTCATCCTTAAATTTGAACTGCATGGACCCTTAGCTGTGCTAAGAGAAGTTCTGTAAGTAGCTCAGAGCCTATAATCCAGGAATCCAAACATCCCATTTGAATTAGGGGGTGAGGGTTAACCAGGTTTTATAACAGTGTTCTTGGACCACTTTCCAAGTTTCAGTGAAGCTTTATATATACATTTCTGGACTGTGAAGTGTTCCATGCTGGAACTCCTTTCTGCCCCAGAAGAACAGGTAAATGTACTTTGTGTGATGTTGTATGTGTTTTTTCCTTCTGAGTAATGATTTCTCAAAGTCCCACTGCCTTCCCCAGCACCTGCAAATAAGAAGTTTGGAGCAGCTGATATTTTTTGTCTTCTCTTTGTGTAAAAGAATATATATTCCTGTAATAAGCTTACAGTCTCTGTTCATGTTTGTGGCACACAAACATGATGCTTCAATTTTATGTGGGTCTTCATGAAACACAAGGTAGCTGTCCTAAAGAGTGATGAATTTTAGTGAGCAACAAGTTTTGTAGTGTGTTTTGGAGGCCTCGGTACCATCAGACCTCATCAGAATAACAGACTTTTGCATTGAATAATGCAAAGCATTTGTCATGTAGCACCCTAAAACTGCTCTGTGCTTCATTTGCAGAAAACTGTTTGTGGGTGGCTTGGACTGGAGTACAACACAAGGTAAGTGATGGATATTCTACACTGGTTGAGCCAGGAAAACAATGTATGGAGATGTAGCTTTTTAACAACAGGACTGTGGTGGGAAGATCTCAGTGAGATTCTGCCTCTCTCTTCTATTAATACAGTTTTCTGCAGAGAGTTTAGATGAGTGTTAATCACTTTGGGGTTTATATTTTCTGTCAGTGTTTGGAACTGAAGTTTTTGTCAGCTCAGATGATGACAATTTTTTGTTATTGCTTTACTACGACACTGCTTTCCTTTTGTATGAGTGGAAATCATTACATACCATTTGCTTAGAGGAAGAAAAATCTAATCCTTCTCAGAAGATGAGTTTGAATTTGTTTAGCGATTTGCTTATCTCTTGTCTCATAACTGCAAAAACAGCCTGATTAAAGTTAATATCTGGTTCTCTTTAACATATGCTTTTGTTTTAACAGAAACTCTTCGTAGCTACTTCTCCCAGTATGGAGAAGTTGTAGACTGTGTCATAATGAAAGACAAAACAACAAACCAGTCTAGAGGATTTGGATTTGTCAAATTCAAAGATCCCAACTGTGTGGGAACAGTACTGGCCAGTAGACCTCACACGTTAGATGGCCGAAATGTAAGTTGCTTCTGTGTTATGGGTTTGTTTCTGTTCCACACTGCTTCAAAGATCTGGTTTAAGTTCTGGTGGCTTGTTTGCAGATAGCGTCAAAGTTACCTGATTGCTGAATTTAATTATATATTGTAAGACAGCTTTAACTCAATGATTTGTGTCATATTGTAGAAGCAATGTATTGATGAGAGCTGTGATCTGAGGAGCTGGATTTCAGCAGTGCTGTGTTCAGCTGCCCTAAATGTAACTTTTAGAACAGTATTCTGCACGCTGAGATCTGACCAAACTGGAACTTCTTCCAGATTGATCCAAAGCCATGTACACCTAGGGGGATGCAACCAGAAAGGACACGACCGAAGGAAGGATGGGTAAGGAAAGACACTTGGTGTATCCTGCCTCTTTTCCAAGTTTTGGCTTACCTTCTAGCAGTTAAATTGAGTTCACCTGGATTATATCCATGTTTTAAAATCAGGAGTCAGTATGCAGGCCTCAAGTATAAATTTGATTGCTGAAAAATGTCTTTTACTTAGATTTCCTTGGTAGGACTCCAAGTACAGCAAAGTGTTAATGAACATTGTGTGTTTGCGTCAGACTCGGTTTGGGTGTGGTATTTTCTGAAGCTCTTAGCAGTGCTTTTAGATGAGTTCTTCAGATCTTGAAGCAAGTGTCTGGAAGTGCACTTGCAGGACTGATGCTCTTTTTCCAGCCTACTTCACACCCTGCAGGTTTATGTGATTCATTAAAATGAGTAAATGGCCTCAGAACACAGTCCCTGGCTTTCTGATCTTCTGAAGAACAGAGACTGGGTTATAGCTGCAAACACTAAATGGCTTGAGCTCTGAACATGCAGTCGCTTCGCTTTAGTGACTAGGAGACTTCAAGCCTGGAGATGGCTTCTCCTCAACCTTCAAGTTCATGTTTAAGTATAAAATGCTAGATGCAGCCAACTTTATTGTCCTTCTGACTGATTTTTTTCCTCCTCGATTTAGCAGAAAGGATCCAGGAGCGATAACAATAAATCAAATAAAATTTTTGTTGGTGGGATTCCTCATAACTGTGGCGAGACAGAGCTCAGGGAATACTTCAAGAAATTCGGAGTGGTGAGTCATTCAGCATGATGGTGGGTCTCAGTCGGTTGCAAGACCCTTTCCCTTCCCACTGCTTTTTCTCAGTTTTCATCAAGCTGTCGAATTTTGGGTTAATTTATACAAACGGCTGTAGGGACATACTGAAGCATTTGTAAATGTTCATCATCTTGAAATGTATCTTGCAGTTTGCCAAAATCTATTGCTCTGACATGTACTTCCTCTGCTGCTTCTGTCTCTTGTTTAAGCCTACCTGTTGCTTTATTTCATTCCCTTGCAAAAACTGAGTTGAGCTGGCTTAAGATTTTTTTTTTTTCTCTTTTCAATTGATAACTTGAGGCCTAATGATTAAACAGGGGGGGATGGAAGGGGCACAGCAACTACTTCATTGAGTTTGTCTAGGATCCTTCTCTTTGACTACATGTACGGGTAGGTTTGCAGTTTCCTGCCAGTGTTTTGGTAACAGCAGTTGCTTTTAAATCGTCATCTGGAAACAGCTGAGTTCTGTTGTCCAGAACCTCCATTTGAGAGTCAAACTACTACTCATGTTGTGCACTTGGTTTTAATTCACTTGCTAAGCCCCAGTTGAAATGACTATTGTATTCTGATCTTTTTTTCCTATTTAGTTCCCATGTATCCCAACTCTCACTGCCCCTTTAAGATGCTAAACTAGTGAAATAAATTATTAAGTTCTGCTGTAAATAAGCCTTAGAAACTAGAAGATTGCCTGAGTTAAATTCAAGACTCTGCTGGTGAACGTGAACTTGCCATTTTTGAGTGGCATTTAATGTGTTCTCTTGATACTTCTTTTTAATCACCTTTCTCCAAGATCTCTTCTTAGTGGCAGCAAAGGATTTATTGGTTCTTAAGTGGCTCAGTTTATCAGCAGTACTGTATTGAAGATTTAAGATCATCTAAAAAAGAAAAACCCAGGGCAGTGGCTAACAACTGTTTCTTTAGTTTGAAAGGCTGCGGTAAACTCAATAATTCAAAATGGGGGAGCATGCTCCACAGCTGTGGAGCGTAATTTCTAAAGGCTCTTCCTCACAGACTTTTGGCTTTCCAGTTCTGACCTCTGGATGGCTTGGGAGATACAGGGTTATGTTCCACCAAATGTAGAAGGCAACAGCCATTAAGTGTAAGTGCCTTTGAAAGTAAGTAGTAGAACTTTTAACAGTAGTGTAGAAACTGGAGAGTCTGTGTAGTGTTCTTAAGAGTTATCTTTGGAGAATTAGAGGCTGGTACACGTTTTGTGGCCACAGAGTTGTTGGGGTTTTTTTCCTAAGTTAAAATCACACTGATACTCATCATCAGTAATTTGGGGGGGGGTGTGTGTGTAATGCTATTTAAAGCATCAGTTTATACTGTAACTCTGTGCCACATTGATATTCAAGTAAGTAAGTCAGAGAAGCTGTGCAGATTCTTAAATGTATCTGGAGTTAAAGCTGCTTTTCGTGGTGAGAATGAAAATGTTTAAAAACAGACAAAGGAATCTTTTAAGAAGCTACACTGATAAATAAAACCAGAAACCTGGGGGAGGGGGTTTATAGACTGTAGTGTGGGTACAGACAGTGTCAAGACCTTAATGCCAGATTAAAATCTTAAGTGTGATGAGGCCTTAAGAAGCTACAGTGTATCAGCAGCTTTCTGGAATGGATGAACTCATGCTTTTCTTAAAATCCCATCAAGAGCAGCATTCCCCATTTGTCTGCACTGTGCTGGGACAGCCTGGTATGAATGGCTACATCGAGCATTTAATTGTGCTTTGTGGATAGAGGATGGGAAAGAAGCCTGTGGTAACTGTTTATAACACTCCCCTGGTAGCACAGTTAGTAGAATTTCCCTTCTCTCTTCCAGGTCACTGAAGTTGTAATGATCTATGACGCAGAGAAACAGAGGCCCCGAGGTAAAGGCTGATCTAGTTTGTCCTTGAAATTTCTTCATACTCTCCTATAGTCAGATGGCAAACTATTTCACACCATCAGAAAAGGTAGCCTTTTTCTTTTCCTATGTTGCCTCAGGAAAAAGAATAATTCACTGGGCAAATATCACTTCAAGTCTAAACTCTCCATCTGCAGCTTAGTTGGTATCTGTGCATTTCAAGTCAGATGTTTCATGTTCATTTCTGAGGTTTTGGGTAGTTTTTTAGTTGAGTGAAATTTGGTTCTTGAGCCTCTCCTGTGGCTTAAGGTACTATTTGGGGGGTGTGATGAGGGGTAGTGCAGGCTTTCCTCCTTTTCCACATGAAAGGTATGTTGATGTCTGTAATTGCATGGGGAGGATACTCCAGTTCAGAGTATATCTGAACACCAGATTAGGACAGAATGCATCCATTATATGCTTTTTGTTTTGGTTAAATGGCTTCACTTCAAACTAAAGAAAACCCCTCCCTAAACTGCACAAAGTAATTCTGAAATCTGTGTCTGTATTTTCATTGGGGTGTATAATCCCTGTATTCTGGTCTGCTTTTTTAAAGAGGGGGTGGAGAGACAAAACCAGCACCACAACCAAAAAAAAAAAACCCGACAAACCTAACCAACCAAAAAAAAAAACCCAAAAAACCCAACAAAACCTGAGAGTTTAATCAACTTGGTAACCTTTGGTCAAAATATGAAGCAAGATTCATATCATTCACCTTCCATTGCATCTGTCATCGGTTGGACAATGAAGAGGCAATATTTTAAATCTGTGAAGCTTAGTTGCACTGACCACCTTGTAGCATGTTCTACATGCTAGAGAATAGTTTGCCATCTGAACTCGCATTTCTCTTCTGACTCATTATTAAGAAATATATTCTTCACTTCATATTTATTAAGCTGTTAAGTCTTAGTTTTATTTTTAATTTAGACATCCTTAGTGACATATTTAAGTGTTTCATAGTAAAGTATGGTAATGTTAAGTAAGTTATTTTGTTTTCTTTTCTCTCTGTGAATTGTTTGACTGTGATTAACGATATCTCTTTAGATTTCCTCTCTCTAGGTGATAATTTATCACAGAGGTACAGGCCAGTTCCACAGTCAGAGGAGGGACGGGCTTTGTCTTTTATTGGAGTGTAAACGAAGTTTCAATATATTTGTTTTTTTGTTTTCTTGCTTTAGCTATCTTAATCTTCTTTGAACAGATACCTTTTATTTACACAGAACATACATTCACCTATTCAAGTGTTCTAGAACATCTGGTTTTAGAGGAGGCAGTGGAGACAAAGATGCAGGCATCTGAATATAAGTTGTGGCTGAAGTTCTGCAATATTTAAGTAACTATTGTATCATCTCAATCTTTGTAATATTTAATCCCAGCTTTGCAGCCTCTGAGCAAAAGGTACTAAAACATCACACATCATCCGGATTAATCCTCATCTGAATGGCTTTTCTGTTTAAAGCTATACTAAACCAAACCAAAAGAAGGTTTTGGATCCAGTTACTAGGTGGTAGCTTGTAGGAGAAGTGACAGATGAGTGCAGGCTTGGAAGCCTGTCTGTCTCCATCCTGGGTGCAGCCGTACCACTGGGTACATTGTTCCTTAATTCAGCTGATTTCTGAAACACTGTTCTTGAATCCTGTTGCTCTTGCTTTCATTTTTTGTGCTTTTACATTCTTTTATGTAGTGTGGCAACTCACTGTCATCTCCAAAAATGGCCTTGTTAGCCCCTGGGGGTGTGCTGGGAACAACTTATTGTTTGTATTCGGCACTCCCGGTCGTGCATCCCAGAACACATTTTCTCTTGCCTCCTCTTTCTGGTCTGTCTTCCGTTGCATAAAGTGCTACTCAGTCTATACACTTTTCCTTTTAACATGACACCTGGATAAGTATATATTTACAAAATTTAAATGGCCGATTCACTGCCATCTTCTACTTGCACCACTCTGCACTTTGCCTTCTTCCATTACCTACTATCCTTGCACTTTGAACTCCGTTTGCTGGTAGGAAGAGGGGAAAATCATCCGTGTTACTAATCCCTGTGGCATTCATCTACCTTCAGCTTCTCACAAGAGCACTGGGAACCAGATTCTTGATTAGTGCCAGAGCTATGGCTTTGCCCTTGAGGAGCCAGGTGTGTCTCAAGTCATTGCTTACTCACTACTTCCGTTAGCTCTCCTGCAAGCAGTGCTTTCATGAGAACTCTCAGTCCCAAGTATAAGCACAGCCGCCTCATTGCATCTTAAAAGAAACAGTGGCTTTGTTGCAGTCTCGACTCCTCAAGCTTTCAGTTCTTGGTTAAACTGACAGCTGTGAAGTAAGTTACAGATTCTTGCTGTGTTTGTTCTCTTCTTCCCCTTGGCTGCAAACCAGTGGCCTTGCTCTGATCTATAGTCCACTCAGATTCCTGCTATTAGTTTCTGTAGTCTCCAGTCAAGTCCTGTCCTTCCAAAAGTAAAGCTACTGGATGTTAGACTTCCTCACTTTGATAGTATTTAAAATTGCATTATTGGAATTTTGCTGTGTGTTGTACTGATTTCTTCACTGTTCCTTATCTTGTGGGGTTTGACACTTTTAAATCTTTTGTTTTTCTTTACTGACTTCCTCAATGACCCCTTACTCTTTTTTTATTCTTTTTCCCTTCCTTCTCTCCCATCCCACAGTCTATTCCCCTCCTTCAGTCCTTTTGGAATCAAGTTAAATGAGCAACCTTCCTGTGTAGATGCTATCCATCATTTTCCTTTCCGTGTCTCTTTAGATAAAGGCTGTAATATTAAACGTGTGATTCAAATACAAGTACTTTTCTTGTGGCTCTAATACTTTAGATTTCTAGTTAACCTTAGACAAATATATTGTGATGAAATGCTGCTCTCAATTTTGAGGCTGCTTTCATCACAGGTCAACAAAACTTCGTTTATACTGCCAGTCTCTTGTGTGTGGGAAATGCTAAGTTTTTTCCTTTTTATTTTATTTTAGTGATGTCTTTTGCTCTTGTTGCTGACAGCAGAATTTGACCTGCTGGAATCTATTTTGGCCTGTATCTTTGTGTATTTTTTTATATATATATATATAAACTTTCTCTACAATAGGCCTCTTTGGGCTTACCCAACCCAGTTGGATAAGCTCAGAGAGACACTAACTGTTATAGATACTGTATTTCTGTTTAACGCTTTAGAGCAATATATGGCTGCTGTCAGCACTAGCTGCAAAGCAAAATGCAAACCAAGGGGGAAATCTTGGGTTTCAGAAAAGCAGAAATGCATCCATGTTCCATATGCTTTTGATGCTGCGCCTCGTTTTTCTTTCTAATTTTTATTGCTCTACCCTTAGCTAATCTAAAGACTGGCACAATTTATGTACTGCATGTTTCTTCCCTTTCCTGGGGTTGGTTGTTACACCAGCAGCAAGTGGTTGATGGCATGAACCAGCCTCTTGTGTTCTGTGAAATTAACCACTATTTTGCCACTCTCTCGGCAGTATCAGCAGCTACAACCTAAGTGCAGTGGTTCTCAAAGTGTGACTTCAAAAAGAGATTTAGTCCTGGGGCTTTGCGTCTTTTCCAGCATCTTCTGCAGGCATCGGACATTCCCCTGGGACCTTTTAAAAAGCTGCTGGATTTGGCTGAGCTGCCACCATCAGGGGCTATGGTCAGATGAAAGGGTATGAGTCCCCCTTGGGGATCTGGAGCAATTGGTAGCAATGCTTTGGGCAAAAAGAGGGACTGAATAGGGTTGCTTTTTTTTTTTTATTATTATTATTTTTCCAAGACAAAAGCAGCAGGAAGTAGAAGAAATAAAATAGATTAAAGGATGTGATGGCAAGTACCACGTTCTTTATAAGCAGCACTACTTGAGTTGACAGGGAGGTGTGTTTGGAAGGCGTGATGTCTATTACATGCTTTTTCTAAGGTGTTGAAAACTTGAGAACCTCTGCTCTAGGTTGTTAGTTTCTGAAGCTTCTCATTCATCCATGGAGTGGTAAAATGTTTCATGCTTTAACAACTACATTTCAAAAACAACTTTATTATTTTTAACAGAAAATATTCCCTAACCAGAAGATGGGGTAAGGGATGGGAGGAAGTTGCTTTGCAGCTTTGGGGGACAGGGACAGAATAGGTTTTCCTTGGGAACCTAGTCTGAATCAAAGATAGGAGCAGTGAACTTGCCTAACTTTAATCTGCTGTCACACAAGTTTGTTTTTAATCATGTGGCACAGTTATTTATGACTATATTCACACTTTTTTCCCCTTCTGGTAGGTGGGCTTAGGAGTAAAATCAAATTCAGAGATAGTGACCAAGCTCAGTTTAAGTTGCATGTGTGAAACCAGGCTGAGGCATTAAAAATTGCCTGATTACAGGAAGTATCCATTGCAATTTTCTCAGATTGACTTTTTTTGACAATTTAACACAAGTCTGTTATCTGAAACCCCTGCTTGAACCCTTGGTCCGCCCCTAATACTGTTCATCATCCTGTTTTGTGTCACAACACCCTGCTACCTTGATTCACTCTTCGTCGTTGGCTAGGTTTTGGATTTATTACTTTCGAGGACGAACAATCAGTGGACCAGGCTGTCAACATGCATTTTCACGACATCATGGGCAAAAAAGTGTGTAGTTGTAGTTTTATTTTACCTTAAGAAAGAACCAAGTCTTGGGCAACTAGCAATTTCACTGGTGAATAAAACTTAGTCATGGATTCAGTTAGGCAGGAGAGCACATAAATCCAAATGCGAGGCTTAGTCCATGAAGGTGGGGAAAGATTATCCCCTAGAAGAGACAGATCTTGAGAGCTGAAGAGGTTAGGTTGTGGGCTGTTGTGGCTGGGGTAAGGCCTTGTGCTTACAGACCTGGGGGGTTGCTCTGGCTGAGCATAGCTCCCATTGGGATGAGTTGCTGGTGACTACCTCTGGTTTGAGCCCTGCTTAGATGCAAGGAGAGAAGTTTGTTGTTTCCGCCTTTTTGAAAATCAGAATCCCAATGAAATCTGAGTTGTTCAAGGCTTGGTTTAAGATACCACTCCTTCAGATGTGTATTTGATACTCAAATTTTGAGGTGGTGTGAGACAATGTACTTTATACAATCTTAAACTTAAAAGAGGAAGGAAAACATCATGAAGGATTGGTTTTTTACAAAAAATTGGGTCACTTACTGTGAAACTTTGATACAAACCCACGTACTCTATGTAATATTTAACCACAATGCAGTTAAGTGACCTCTGGTTGTTTCATCTTCATACTGTGTTGTCAGAATGTTGGCTAGAGAGGAATTTTTTAGGCTTGCTTTGATGTTACTCAGCAAGGAACATGCTTGGACCTGTGGGGAAAAAAAAAAAAAACAACAGAAAAGCAAAGTAAATTGTTGCAGGACACCCAAGTTTTGTAGAGAAAAAAATAACTTCTTAAACTGAAACTAACCACAAGAAATTCTGGTAAACTTCAAACTCCTTTACAGCATATCCACAGTTTTTAAAGCCAGTGTTAAAACTGCTGACTGCAGAGTGAATAGATTTCAAGGAGACACATGAACACTGTTGCTTTCCTTAAATTACTGCACTGTGTAATTTTGCATTGTCTTTTAAAGTCTTTCTGTGTGCTGATAGTCCATAAGTATTTATGTAGCCAGCAAGGGGTATATTCTTGCCCATCAGTGAAATTATGGTTCATCAGTAGTTAATTATGCAGTATGTGATGTTTTTTATTGCTGTGAACTTGTTTTGGGGTTAAGGGCTGGGCTGATTTCCTAGTATTGGAAATGAAACAAAAAAGCTTGTAATTATTAGTGTTTTCCTCTTTTGAGCACTCCCATTTGTGTGCAGATGCACTGACAGCACTAGAGTTACATTGGTTTGTGTAAGAATTACCTGTATCCTTACTTGCACATTCAGATCTTTCCTTGGAATTGCCTTAAACTTATACAAACCACTTAAATGAGAGGTCCTGTCACAAAGCTGCATGATGCAGATGTAGAGAGGAAGAAAGGAGAGTACATCTGCTGGCATGGTTCTGGGAATATATGGAGAACCCTATGTGAGCCTTCAGAGTGTCGGCTCTTACGCTGTGGCTTTCAGCATCTGTCAGTGCTAATTCAGAGTTCCCCATTGTTTCCCAAACAATCTCAGAACCAAAATGAAAGAATCTCTTTCCTGTCCTCTTTTTTTTTCTTCCCTTTCAATGACATAAAGAACAGAACGCTGCAGTGTTACACAGTGGTTTTTCAGCCAGGAGCAGCGGAGATGCCTCATTTGTGGGTGCAAACTGGACTTTAGGTCGAATTTTAACCTCGGTTCGAATAATACTGTGCAGGGATTTTTTTCAGTCCTCGGTTTGGCAGTTCACCACTTCCAAATGTGCACTGAAAAATGAATGACTGCTTCTACATAGATTAATGAACTCCAGATATTCTGCTCTCCTTCGTTGGTGAATAATGCCTGCTTTAAAAATGGTATCTTTGGTAGTTATAAAGGTATTGCTGAAATGAATCCGTATGTCGTTGAAAGGGGAAAAAAAAGAAACTTGCAAGAAGAACTTGCTTTTGTAAGCAATAACTGAATTCCCTCGAGGCAAATGTGTTAAGACTCATTAATTTGAGTCCTTTGAAAAATTCCCTTGGATCCTCTCTGGAAGGGCCTTCAGCTGACTGAGATTTGGTTAATGTCATGTCTAATGTCCTTGGGGCATTTGCAGTGGGGTGGGGGTGGGGGGCTTTGTCCTTGCCTTGTGCCTGTTTCCTGTTTGTTCTCTGACATGAATGGGTTTTAAGACATGGCAGGAAGAATTCTGAATACTTCCTTTTCCATACGATTCAGGCCCATTGATGATTGAGATTTATTTTCTTTGTACTCTGGCACCCATTAAAATTAATCATAAAATAAAAAAGCCTTGAATTCAGCATGCAGGAATGCTGAGAGTGTTTCATTAAATCAGAAACTGGGATTTTTTTTGAGAGAGAGGTTTATATTGAGTATGCAGCTTATTTTAAGTAGGTCAAATGCACTTATTCCATGGCTTGGAACACTAGGACATTTTATCTTTGACTAAAATAAGTTAAGCATTGTGGCTTACTCATTTGAAAAACAGGAGGGCTTTTGTCACTGACTTAACACAGTATGAAGATTTGCTTCTTATTGACTCAACTGTCCATTTTTATTACTTGCATGTTTGTTTACTTTTTTGTTAGATGTAATGTAAGATTCTCTTATCACATCCATTCCCTCTGACATTGTTTGAGTTAATTGAGATTCTTTAAGCGTTAGCCTGGGGAAGGTAAGTCTTTATCTTCCATTAGACATTTAAATAAAATCTTAAGTTTTTAACAAAACCAAACCACAAAAAAAAAAAAAAAGGAGAAAAAGGAAAAAAAAAAAAACAAAAACACAAACATCAAAACCCAACAAAACTGAACCCAAACCAACCAATCAAATGTGTGTTTCTCAGGTATGAGCAGAGCTGAAATTGTAGTTAGGTGGGGTGGGTTTAAACTGTAACTTCCAAATGAACCCCAAACGTGTTGGAATGATTAAAGCATTAGTACCCTTTTTCAGAGCGTCCTCTTTACTCAAAGTTGGTTTGTTTTTTTGGCTGAAAATGTCATCTTTGTAACTCCTGCCTCAAGTCCTAAATTAGTCCATAAATAATGTAAAAGATTGTGCTTTTTTGGAGTGAAGAGCCGTTGTAAGAGGGTACTGCTGTTTTAAGATTAACGCAAATGAACACTGTACTATGATGAAACAGAAGTGATTTGTAGGATGTGTTTTTTTTCTCAAGACCTCAGTAGCAGAACTTGTAATGTCTTACCATCATATATATTGTACCTGAGAAACATTTTAAATTACTGGCCTTAAGTTTAATAATTAAGTATTTAGACGTAAGTCATAAGATGCTAAGTGTAGTCTTAAGTGTAACTAAGGGTGTGTGTGAAGGGAAGGGGGGTATATATTGACCTGTGCCATCTCTCCTAAGTGCTGACTCTGTTTGTTTAGGTGGAGGTGAAACGTGCAGAACCTCGCGATAGCAAAAGCCAAACTCCAGGCCCCCCCGGCACCAGTCAGTGGGGAAGCAGGATCATGCCAAGTGCTGCCAATGGCTGGGCAGGGCAGCCTCCTCCAACCTGGCAACAGGGTTATGGCCCTCAAGGTACTGTTTTACTCATCTCAGCATCACTGTTGCTAGAGTCTTACCTTTACAGCTTACTGACAATTTGGGTTTCTGGCAAATGATGATATTCCCAGGCTTATCAATGCGATGGCTCTGCTGGGTTCCTGTCAGCAGAACTAAAACTCCACACATCAGTCCTTCCCAGGTCTGCTGAGATTGTTCCTTCACTCCTTTTCCCAAACCCTTGATTTTGTAGGGCAGAAGTCAGTGGGTAGTGCCATGTCCAGTATGTGTCTTAGGCAGTGCTTCACCTCTGCCGTTCAGTTCTGCCTCTCCCCAGGTGGAATTGGTGTGGTTTTGGGTAACGTGGAGAAGGTATTGAGAAAGCTCAGCAGCTCACCTTGTGACTCCAGCTTGGGGCCTGCCTCAGACCCCTACAGAAAATCCTGTTGAAAATCCAAGTTTTCAATGTTGAGGCAGTTTCAAAGGAAGTGATAAGTAAAATTTGAAAGGGAAAAGAGAAAAAGACAGATGGTCTTGTCTTTTGCATTTTATTGCTTTATGTAGCTTGGAACAATAACAAGCAGCCATGGGGCTGGTTGACAGTGGTGCAGGAGAGCACTTACTGCCTAGGATCTTTGTGATATAGCTTGAACCCTTCAGGGCTAAAAGGAACAGCCATGTGGTTTGGGCTTGGTGGCTTTACCCCCCCCCCCCCCCCCCCAGCGTC
>WYDI02032742.1:0-12211 GCA_009867235.2 Psittacus erithacus | reverse complement strand
GAAAATAACAGGACCTAAGGTGTCGGCAGGGGGGCTTTACCCCCCCCCCCCCCCCCAAAGATTTTGAAGACAGGATAAATACTCTGAGTTCATCCAAAGACAGTTTGATAACTTATGGGGAATTCCAGTGGTATAATTGGGTTGCATTTGACAGAACAGAATTTGCTTGCTCTGATATAGGAGAAACTTTCACCTGGGGGGCTAAAGGGAGTGTCACTGCTTCATCTCTTGCTAGAATAGATGATACCTCAGTAGAGGGATTGCTTGTTTCCCCATGGTGCTTATTAACTTGAAAGCTGCAGCTGAGGCTTTGACATTCACACAGATGTGCTAATCTGCAACTGTTCAAATTGAGAAACTAGATTATTTTCAATGCAGTTATTGTAGAGAAAATGATACTTGATCTGCTGGAAAGATTACTGTGAAACAAATGCTTTATCTTTCAGTCTTAATGCAGGGACAAATGCAGAAGGTGATTTTTTTATGGTTCAGTACCTTCAGAAATAACTAGAATGAACCTGGGAGTGTACTAAAACCACTTTGGATGAGTAGTCTGCTATGATCCTCACTGGTATTGTTCTTTATACTAGTACAGTTACCTGCAATTGGTGTGCTTGCGGCTCTTGAATGCTTCATTTGATTGGAGTTTGGGGATTATCTGCTGAATGATTCACAGTCTTTTCAGAATTGCATATACAGAAATAGTCCTGGACTGTTTCTCAGACCATAAAAATAGAACTGTAAGGGGCACTCAAGGATCCCCCCAGTCTATTCCAGGGCCCTGAGCAAGATCAGTTTTCTTTTAAATCATTCCTCTTTCATAGTACACAGCTTCAGTGGACACTGTTTTTGTTCTGTTTTAGGGATGTGGGTGCCAGCTGGACAGGCAATTGGTAAGTACATTACATGGGACCGATTGTAACAAAGAGCTTCTACTGAGTGAGGGTGCTGTTTCTTTAAGAATTCACAGTGATTTGTGGATTTCTGTAGTATTTAACCTACATTTAAAAGCTTGATTGAATTTGTCCTGAAAGAACGAAGAAGATAGTGTGTTCTTAAAAAATGAGTAATGGGAGCTGACACACATCCTGCTCTTGGCAGCCACACTAATTTGTTATAAAGGAATTGCATTCTAAATGGCAAATATTTACGGTAGGGATACTTGGAGGACAAATATTTCCCAAAACAAGAATTCGTAGAAGGGTTGAGACCATGTCTGAAATCTGTCAAACAGCTTTACCCCATCTAGAGAATGCTGACTTAAGCAGCAGCTCTGCATTATTAAGCTGCTTTAGTTATTGGTTTCTCTTAATTTTCTAGGTGGATATGGACCACCTCCTCCAGGAAGAGGAGCTCCTCCACCACCACCACCATTTACCTCATACATAGTCTCTACACCTCCTGGAGGATTCCCACCTCCACAAGGATTTCCACAGGGCTATGGCACCCCTCCACCATTTAGTAAGTGACCTATGGAAGTTGCTCATCTTTCTCTGGACCTAGATTTTTTTCACCCTACATTTCAGTAATCCCCACATGTTTTGCCCATATCTTACATTTCTGAGATATAATTAAACACTGAATATTTTTGTCAGTGAGTTGGGTTATGTTTTTATTTAGGTGCAGTGATCATTTATGTTCTCAAGCTTAAATCTGTGTTGCTAAATGAATTTAGATTGATTCTGTACTCCTATTACAGCATCCAAGAGAGAAGTTAGAAATTACTGCATGGTGACCTGGGATAGACACAGGCTGGATGTTTTGGAGGAGCTTAAGGAATTAAGGTCACAAGTGGCATTGAAAATATAAATAGGATTTTAGCACCTACCCCCTCAGGCCACCTTTTGAAAAGTGTATTCACAAGCCCAGCTTAAAATAAGGTGGTGGAAAATAGCACCCAGTTATCCAGAGTTACTTGTTCTGCTATGAACCATTTGCTTCGGATATCTTGGTTTTCCTCCTGTGATCTGGAATAATACGCCTTCCTCCTCATGTTACTTACGGGTGTGTGTGAGTGTGCAGACTTTGGGCCCTAGTTCTCCTTGATTGCTTGCTCTTCGCTGGTTGCTGCTGAAGCCACAGTCTTCCTTTGGGGTGAGATTTTTCATGTCAGAATGTGTCTCCTTGGGTCTTTTAGCCGCAGTGTTTGCCAGAGTGTAGAAGTGAATTGCGATGGCCCACAGGAGGTAACAAACACTTTGGTTTTAAGACTTGTGTTTTAAAAAAGAATATATCATACTCCAACAACAGCCAAGAAGTTGGGGTGCTGTTTAGCTGTGTCTTTCCACATGCATTGTGCTTTCCTTGCCTTTTAGGTTTTGGTTATGGTGCTCCACCTCCTCCACCTGACCAGTTTGCCCCGCCTGGAGTACCCCCTCCACCTGCCACTCCAGGAGCAGCACCACTAGCTTTTCCACCACCACCGCCACCATCTCAGGCAACTCAGGACATGAGCAAACCCCCAACTGCTCCTCCAGAATTCCCTTATAGTCAGTTTGGTAAGTAACTGCATGTAAAACAAACTCAGCTTCATCTTCTTCCCCTTCCTGCTTTTTGGTTGGGCTTTTTTTTTTACTACTTGTGCAGAAAACCAGTGTTCAGAAACAGTTTGCTACCAGGCACTTCAGGACACAAATGCCAGCCACCAGCTCTCAAGAGATCCTTAAATCATGCAGTATTCTAGCCAGGGGGTATTTTCTTAATCCACTCTAAAACATTGCTTGTATGCTGTGAAATAGTCTTCAGAGACTAGTGTGCTGCTAGGCTAAGTTACTGATTTGCGCTCTCCCTGAATCTGTAATTAAAACTTTTTGTCTCCAAAAGCATCCCAGAGCTTGCAGTCAGTGTTTTTTGTGTAACTGACTTAGATCAGATTGGAGAATAGTCTTCAAGAGTAAGAACAGCAGCAAGGGGCAAACAGTACAGGGTATCAGAATCCAAGCTGCAGGCCTTTTTATTTCTTCCCCCATTCCTTTCCTGTCTAGCTCAAGTTACAGTTCCGTCCGAAGTGTGTAAAGCTTCACTGTTCTACATGGAGAACTGTTTCAGAGAGCCACTGGAAGACACTGGTGTAACAGTGGTACTACCAAAACCAAACTAAAATTGCTAGACAAATACTTGTGCTCCTGAGTACAGTATCTGCTCCTCCCTATGGATGCTGAGAGGGTGTTCTTGCTCTTCCTTCAGCCCTGGTTTTGAGGAGTGCTCTTCAAAGAGCTGTTTGTGCGATACTGCTTTTTTTAATACTGTTTTTTGAAGGGATTGTAATTTGTCATTTTTTACTTCAGGTGAACTTTTTGCATGCAGTAGACTGTGTATTAAGACTGTTCTGTACTTGAACATGTTCTTCATGGGTGTTAGTTTGCCTGCTTCATTTGAAATGCCTGCGGAAACTGTTAGGAAATGAACACTTCAGAGAGTTATTTAAAAGTACACTATTCGAAGTTCCAAAAACGTGAAACAGACTGAAGGAAGATGAGCCTCTCATGTGTTTGTAAAGCAAGCAATATGTTCCCATGTCCATGAACTTGAAATGGTTTTCAATTTGTTTGTTACACACATGGTTGCTTTCATAGATAGCTTTGCCCTTGTGACTCAAGAGGAAGTTTTTCTTGTCTTGCCAGAACTTGTCTCTTTGCAGACTCTTTGAAGGAGGATGGGCCCTCCTAAATAAAGCATAAATACATGCACAAAATTTAGTGGGGAGCCAATATTTGTGATGCATTAGGAGTTGAGCAAGAATCTGGTTTACAGCCTTATAAAAACCTGGGAGGGGGGATTCTTGTATTTGGTGTACATGGTACCACTTGCCTCTTGTATGTTTTAGGAAGCCTCTTTGCCAGGGAAATATTTCAGGTGTTCTTTAGCCTCTTAAGCGGGCTGGATATGGAGGGAGGCGGGAGGAAGAGGTGTGTAGTACTGCATTCTGAGGAGGAGGGCTGAGAATGTTAGTTGTTTAAACCACAACTGCAGTGAGTGTTTTTACCTTGAGTGCTTTTCTAGACTGAAAGCTGTTCTGAGTACAAGGAATAGATGTATTTAATGTGCTGCAGTACCCACAGAGTCATCCACCTGTTCATAAAGCTATGTATAAAACGTGTTAAACTTTTTAAGAGCTTCAGCACTTCCTGTGATTGCGGATTTGTTAGCAGCATTGGCAGGGTAGTTGATCTGCATGTATGTACATAAATGCATAGAGCTTATGGGCTTTAAAGGGGCACTGAGTTATCATTATGGCATTTTAAGATTTGCCCTGGCTTGACAGCATCTTAAATGCTGCTATGTTTACAGCTAGGATGAATGTAAGCACTAGTACATGAAACACTAACATGGGGGTGTCTCCCTCACCCTGAACAATTATCTCTGTACAGGGCTCTCTTGGGGTTCGTCACCCTGGTCTCCTCATTTCTTACTAGGGCTGGGTACCTATTCTCAAGACCCTTCAGGCTACGCGCCAATACTTTGTTTACACTCTTATGGTCAGGCTGAGCAGTGAGGAGCATAGG
The DNA here is from genome assembly GCA_009867235.2 of Psittacus erithacus. Taxonomy (NCBI): domain Eukaryota; kingdom Metazoa; phylum Chordata; class Aves; order Psittaciformes; family Psittacidae; genus Psittacus; species Psittacus erithacus. Next base: position 7,706 of record WYDI02032742.1, on the reverse strand, counting down.
TAGGTGGTGCCTATTTACAACCAATGCTCTTGATATATCTGCCTTTGGGAAATTAACTTGTGTTTCTTCCAGGGTCTCTTTTAAGAGGGTGGGGGGGAGCAAAGTGGCTCAAATGTTTGCTCTTGGGAGTAAGGGCAGTACAGTCCTTGATGTTCATGAGCTGGCTGAAGTGAAAGCTCCTGACTGAAGTATGACTGAGGCTGCTGTTGGCTCCCCAGTCTGCTGCATTGGAGAGGCCTTATGCTGTGTAATGGAACTGAGCTTGTGTTCTTGAGTAAAACCATACTGGTGACCACAGCTTACTTGAAGAGTGGAGGTGCTGGTGCAAGCTGAGATTCCTGGTGCAGCAGGAATGAAGAAAGCCAGGGGGAAGACAAGATGTACTGAAATGTCTGGCTGTTCAGGTTTATGCTGGAGATTTTCTTTGTGATTAACGAATTGAGAACGGAGGTTTCCAACACTTAATGCTGCAACACTGCTGTGTACAGTGAGAAAGACTTGATTTTTTTTTTCTTCTTTGTTTTTTTTCCTCTTCCTACCCTGAGCCTCACCCTATGGCAAGCAATTAAACTGTATTTTTGGTTGCCTGCTTATCTCTGTCTGAAAAAAATGACTGGATTAGCATTTTGAGCTAATAGGGGCTTGTGATAGATGTGCTTTTAATGCTCATTAGTAGCAATAAGTCCTGAGAGACAGGCAGAGCTTGAAATTGAAATAGTGAAGACATGCAAAGAGATTTTTCTTTTGGATTAAGAGAGTTAAACCTGCTTTAAGCCTACATAGAGAGAAACAGAACTGCAGAAATGTACTTAGTAATTAGGATTCTTAATGTCATCTTCCATAGCAGAGGCTTGCACTGATGCCACTGTTATGATTAAAAGTCATATTTAATTACGGGAACACTTATTAAATTTCTCAGTGTTCTTAATTTACATCAAGTTGTCTTTAATATTGGCAGCAAGAATTGCAGCAAGTCTTTTGTCTTCACCCATTCTCTCTGTCCCCAAATTCTCTTTACTCTAAGCCTGATTGGAATCAGGTCTTTGCACGTATTATGTTGTAGAGCAGTGGTTGCAGCCTCACTCAGTGGCAGAAGGACAGCGTGGCCTTAGAAGTGTTTAGTTCCCCAAACTGAGGAAGAACAAGATAAATGTTACCTTGCGGCATACATTAACCTAAACTGTAGTTGAGACACACAGTGCCTGTTCAGGCTTAAAACTAACTGAACTCAGATTCAATTAGTGGTGTGGGGGACGTGGGAGAAGGGCTGTGGAGTGGGTTAGTGACGGCTGCTTCTCTTAACTGGGTTGGGAGTATTTGCCACCATCTGCAGTAGCTGTAAAGTGTCAGGTTCTGAAATGGAGCTTTGTTTTTTGCATGTGCAACACACGCTGTCCAGCCCACCCTTACACTGGCTTTTGGGGGAAGGATGTTAGTTATTCCTGCAAGCAGCTTTTGACCAAGGGCTCCATTATTAGATGTATAATGGAGGCAGTAGTTGCAGCCTTCTGGATTCCACTTTTCCACCTTCAATACCTCACATTTCAATTTGCATTTTTTGAATTTAGTATTTCTTGAATGAGAGGGTGATTAGTGGTTCATTAATGGAAATAAATACTCATGCAGCAGGACTCTGGTTTTTTGAAAGGGACTTCAAGATTGTCTTCTCCGATGTGTCTCTTCAGTGAGGAAGCTTATTGCCTATCCAGGGAAGATGGTGAAGCTGAGTGTACAAAGCCAGAATCTAAAATTAAACTGAGGTGCTGCAAGTACAATAGGTTTCAGGAAAAACTTCCTTGCTATACCTTCATCTGTGCTGAACCTGACAGTACTAGTTTTTAGGCAATTAAAAACCCAACCCAAAACAAAACATGAGTATTGAGAATGAGCTGACAGCAAACTTGCAAGCTGCTTCAAGCTTTTGAACAGCCAAAACCATGATAACTTGAGCTGCCAGCCTGGGCAGGATTACCTCAGAAGTGAAAATTACCATTTCTGCATACCTGTTCAGTTCTGCTTTTTGCCTGTTTCTTCTGTATAGAAGATAAATAACTGCAAGAACTGAAAGCAGCTGCTTACTGTAATGTTAGAGGTGTGTGAGGCAGTGCGTGGGGATTGGGTGGGATCAGGTCCTGGATTTGTGTCTCTGCTGGTGTGTTTGGGTGTGTGGGTGTGTGGGTGAGGCTGGAAGCTGACTGTGCTGCCTCTTTCCCTTCTTCCCAGGGTATGGACAAGACTTGAGTGGTTTTGGACAAGGCTTCTCTGATCCCAGCCAGCAGCCCCCTCCCTACGGAGGCCCCTCAGTTCAACCATCAAGTGGCCCACCTGCAGGAGGAAGCGGTTTTGGACGAGGACAGAACCATAACGTGCAAGGATTTCACCCCTACAGGCGCTAGCATGGGCTGGCAATCAGGGAATTCTGTCCACACTGGGATGTCTGGTACCAGCTGCACCCAGGAGTCCCAGCATTCTGAACTTGTGACAATCACATACTTGATGGCAGAAAAACCTAACAACATTTTTTTGGGGGGTGGGGGAAGGTGGCTTCTGAAGGCAAAGCTGTGGGTGTTTGGACTGCAGTTTTTAAACATTTTCCTTTCTCTAACCCATCAGCACAAATAAAGAAAATGTCACTGGTTCAAACTACAGGGTTTTAAAAATGTCTTCAGCTTTAATTCAAAACTTCAGGTTTCTTTTGTTTCTTTTGGTTTCTTTTTTTTTGTTTCTTTTTTTTTTTGGAAATTATTTTTCCTGAGCCTTTGTTTTACCGTATATTGTAAACATTTATGTTTAAGAGAAAAAAAATATATACATTTACAGATTGTGAAATTTTTAAGAGAAATTTTCTACTATGTATGCTGGCTTATTTTTTAATTTAAAACAGGGTTTCCGTTAGCACTGTTGGAAGTGAGGGTAAGCTGCAACCCCCTTACTCCTAACATTAGCAGTGGGGCGGATGGTTCCGAAACTCTGGGAGTTAAAAGAAATCTACTGAGTGTATTTTGCTGTTGTTACCCGATGGTAAAGAGCTGGTAACAAGGCAGGTGCAGACTTGCTGACGCACAGAGTCACTTAGGAAGCGCAGTGTTAGATCTGCGCTTCAAACGCTTTCCAATCCTCTGTGGATTTCATTAGGGGTTAACGGAGGCCTTGTTAAGATGTAGATTTCCCTCAGGCAAAAGGTTTAGGTGCGTTTTGCACTAACCAGTGATTACCCCTGGTTTGAATAAAGAGAAGTACATTTGGATTAGAAACACAAGCCTGTCTCCATTCTATTTTTTTTTTCTCCTCTTTTGACAAAAAAGCTTCATGTGAATTTGTGTTTTCATGAGGAAATCAATTGGCAGCCTTGAAAAATCACGTCTTAACAGCAGCGTTGAAGGCTTAGGCTGTGCCTCAGTGAACTGTGAAACTGCTAGCGGTGCAGCTCAGGCAGCAGTTTTCCTCCTGCCCTCACCAAGAGAGAACGTCCCTGCTTGGATTTGCTTCTAGAGGCTGAAGCTGCTGCTGGCTCTGACCTGGACTGGACCTAAGGCACTGAAGGGCTCTTGCACTGCATCTTAGCCAGTCACCACGCTTGTCTCCTGGCACACTGGGCCCCTCGTGCTGCTCTTCCTCTGATCTTGATGCTTCAAGGCACTGCGGGTAAAATGTGGATTTATGTTTCCTGTGTCTTCTAGAATACTGCTTCAGTGCTTGTCGTGTAAATGCAGGGTCAAGCCTGGGGGACACAAACTCTCCCGATGTGATAAAAGAGCTGCTGACTCAACAGCAGCACTGTGTTGCAGATTGTCTGTCCTGTAGCTGCAAGGATGTGCTGGGACATGTCCATGGCATTGGAAGTCAATCACTCAGAAGGACTTTGATCAGTCCAAAGCGGGGTTTTGTTGTCTGGGCTTTTTGTTTGCTTGTTTGTCTGGATCGTGCCAGCTGTGCTTGCTGTAAGTCATCTTGGCTCTGCTCCTTTGCTTGCTCGCTGCCATGAGTGCAAAGAGCACAGTGCTGGAACAGGAGCTGCTCCTGTCATACTCTGTAACTTCCGGGTGATGTAACCACTTTCAGTTCCTCATTGAGGTTTGGTTTGTAGTTTGTTGCTCTCCGAAGCACACCATGGAAGATGGCATCATGCACTTCAGACATGTGGAATAGAAGGAGACCTCACGTCCTTGCTGCCGTTCAACCTCATCTTGGATAAGAGGTTTTGGAGATGTATCCCTTACGCACAGAACCAGCTCCTGGCGGTTACTGTTACATCCACCGAGGCTCATCTCTGCCCAGGGACAAACGCAAGGAGCTGGAGCTGGAAGCGCTGCCCGGCTCTGCGGGAAGCAGGAAGGCAGCAGCAGATCAAAGTCCACTGCTGACAGATGAAGGCTGCTGCGCCGCGGGTGTTGCCTGAGCAGGGCTGGGAGGAGATGCTCGGATCCAGCCTGGTGCGGTCGGGACGGGGATGGTGCGGGGAGCCCCACCCGCACACCCTCACTCTGCGGGCGCGGCCCCTTTAAGGGCAATGAGGGCGGAAGCGTTGCTGGAGGCTGCTGGGGGCGGGGCTTTTCTCCCCTTCCGCCCCGTCGCTGCTCCCGCGAGATCTGCCGCTTCCGGCCGCGCCGCGGCCTTTCCGAGGGTGCCGGGCCAAGATGGTGAGCGCGGGGAGGACCGGCGGCTGCCATCGGGCTCCATCCTCCGCCGCCGCGGCCTCTCCGGGCCCGGCAGCGCCGCTGCTGCCGCGGGCGGGGCGGGGGATTGGCCTGTCATGGGCTCTGCCGGGGCCGGGGCTGCCGCGGCCGCGCTAGGCCTCCGCGCGGCGGGAGGCCGGGTCCGCAGGGCTGTGCCTGGCGGCTCGGAGGGCGGTGGGGAGCCGGCGGTGGGGCGGGGGGAGGTCGGGGTGAGCAGGGGGTGAGCAGGGGGCTGCGCGGGTCTGACGCCCCCTCCCTCGCTCCCGGCTGCAGGCGGAGGTGGAGCAGAAGAAGAAGCGAACCTTCCGTAAATTCACCTACAGAGGGGTGGACCTGGACCAGCTCCTCGACATGTCCTAGTAAGAGCTGGCGGTGAGCCTGGCGCCCGTGCTCAGGCTGCGGCATTGGCGCGGTTCCCTTCGGAGCCCCCGAGTGGGTGACGCTGCCAGCGCGGGGTCCCCACGGAGCTCCCCTCGGGACGGGCTCAGCGTGTCCATCCCTTGCAGCGAGCAGCTGATGCAGTTGTACAGCGCCCGCCAGCGCCGGCGCCTCAACCGGGGGCTACGCCGCAAGCAGCACTCCCTGCTGAAGCGTCTGCGGAAGGCCAAGAAGGAGGCACCACCCATGGAGAAGCCGGAGGTGGTGAAGACCCACTTGCGGGACATGATCATCCTCCCTGAGATGGTGGGCAGCATGGTTGGCGTGTACAATGGCAAGACCTTCAACCAGGTGGAGATCAAGGTGAGGTGTTGCTGCAGCACCTTAGCGGCTGGGTCGTGGTCCAAGCTGAGCATTCCCTGTGTTTAGTTTTTCACCCTGTGTACTCCTTGCCTTGTGCCAAAGGATGGGGGCTCCTGCATGGAGCAAAACCGGCATGGAAGGATACTGAGAAGTGTCTGCCCTGTGTGTGGGCTGCTCACAGAGGGGTCTCGAGGCCTCATGAGGCTTCAGCGCAGCTTTGGAGTAAGGGGGTGAGGTTAAAGCATGCGTCTGTTGCTGGGGTGAGGCCATTTGCTGCCTGCTTCCTCCCTGCCCACCGGCACCAGGGGAAACAGAACCCGGGGGTTGCCTGGGTGTGGGGTGCTGTGACCTGACACCAGTAGCAGGATTAAGTAACATTAAATCCAGCCTGAAAGCATAGAGCCCCTGAATGCTGCGTGCTCCCCTCTTGGGGGAACAGAGGGACTCCTGTGTCCCACTGAATCCCTCTGGCTCCACATCAGGCCGGCAGTGGCCGATGTCTTGGCTGCTGCAGGGGGGGCATTGAGGGGATTGTGGTGTGTGCCCCAGCCCAGGTCGCTGCCAACACCAGTCTCTGTTCTCTTCCAGCCCGAAATGATCGGTCACTACCTGGGGGAATTCTCCATCACGTACAAGCCGGTGAAGCACGGGCGCCCGGGCATTGGAGCCACCCATTCCTCCAGGTTCATTCCTCTGAAGTAACGAAGCGGGAGCCTTTTCCATGTGTAAATAAAAGATGTTTCTCCCAAGTATTTATCTCCTGGACTCAGAGTTCTGGGGCTATAGGGGAGCAAAACTCCTTCATCTCACCCATGATCTGATGTTTTCCCAAAGATTTACCTGGATTTTTGGTCAGCGTATGCAGCAAACACAAGTGGGTTTAGTAGATGAATTAAATTCCTTGTTCTTTACTGGGAAGTGATGGATGCCACTTCTGTCTGCTTTGTGGCACTTCCAGCTATTTGGAGTTACGTGTGGCATTCCAGGTGATGCTCCGGTCACACTGGGAAGCATCTGCTCTGTGCCGGAAGTGTGAGCTTGACCATGGAAGCAAAGCAGATTGGGGGTGGGTGGCTGCCTGTGGCTTTGGAACCAGCCCATCTCTTGCAGGGCAGGTGCCAAGGACACATTGTGGGGCACTGAGATCCCGAACTACTATTTTCTCATCTTAAATTTGGGATTCCAAAGGGGTTTGGTGTCTGCTCAGAGCAGGTGAGTGAACTGCTGGGTCCCTGCTCAGGCTGAGGGGCCGATTGCTTTTCCTTCATGGCTCCAGGGAGAAGCTGCTCTTCAGGGCCATGTGGGTGATCCAGTCTGGCTCTGGAGCCACCCCAAGATGAGGGTGGCTGTGGTGGCTGCTAGAGGTGTGGTGGTGGCCCCAGCTCCAAGGAGCCTTTCCAGGGAGTTCTCTGCAGAAGTCACTGGTGTGGAGGGTCCGTTTTGTCACTGTCGCCGCTGCTCCCACCACACTTATCCTCCAGTTTGCCACCCATGTCAGCACCGACACCATCACCCTGCCCTGGCACATCTCGAGTGTCATGGTGGCGGGTGTTGTGTTGGCACAACCTGGGCTGGGAAAACCTCATGATGCTGCACGGGGCTGTGGCCAGAGATAGCGACAAACACGCTGATGGTCTCATCCAGTGTTACTGGGATCTGATGTGTGATCCTTTGCTGCATGAGGGCTTGGTGCTGGCCTGCAGTGTGATCCCATCTGCACAGGGGGTCCAGCGGGGGTCATACTTGGGACTTCAGGCTGTACATGCAGGGACTTTAGGTGGTCCCTGCTGTGGACACTGAGATCCCTTGGGACCCTTTGGGTCTTTCAAACACCCACCAGACCTTTCCTCCTCCCTGGTGATGCTGAGGCCATTTGTCCTTCAGGGAAGATTGTCACCAGGCTCCAGGTCCATTTCGTTCAAGTGATGTGACCTTGATGGTCCTTGCACAGGTCTTGCTGGTGGGGGGAACAAGGCCGTATTCGGCCCCTCAGCCCAGTTCCCCTGCCCGCAGCCAGCCTCAGCCTGGGACGTGCTGGCCAGGAGGCGCCCCTGTGAGGCCCTGGTGTGTGGTGCAGTCACGGCCCTAGGCAGGGGGGCAGGATCAGGCCGGGGGGTGGGAACGGCCCCGGTTGGGTTCAACTGGGCCCTGCCCGAGGGGGATCTCCCGCGGGGGCTGATGGCTGCGGGTCCTGCTTGCATGGGGCAGGGGCAGCGGCTCCCCCGCACACGGTGACAGCGGGGGGGGGGGGGGGGGGCGGATTCAGCCCCGGGGGGGAATCGCGCAACC
>WYDI02032741.1:0-44666 GCA_009867235.2 Psittacus erithacus | reverse complement strand
CTATAGTGCAATTTTAACATGTAGACATTCTGGTCTGGTCTTCCCATTGTTGTTACAGGATGTTACCAGCTTTTGCTAAAAAGCTGACATCATTTACATGTGCCTGGGCTTTTAAATTTGAACTTCAGAGTAGCTTTGGAGGAGCTAAGTGTAAGCGGGTTGCAAACTGGTGTACCAGAGCTGGGTGGTAAGAAAAGTCCTTTCTGCTGGTGCTTACTAATTTGTGTTTATGTAAGTATAAACTGAATACAATCAAATAGTGAGTTGAAGTTTAGCTGTAAGACCATCTTGTTCACCTGTGCTTTATGCTTTGCATAAATAAAAAAGTCAAATACTATAATAGCAATTGTAATACTGTATATACACTGTATATTTTGATTCATTTAAAGAAAAGTACAATTGACAAATCTGAAATCTGAATTGATGCTCTGGGTGATAAAGTTATACTACTTGGTATGCTATTACTACTTGGGTTTGGTTTTTGTCCCTTTTTTTAATTTATTTTTATTTTTTGCATCTCATTACCCCCAAAACTACACAGATTCTAATAAGAACGTTCTTTAGAAACTACTCTTGACTCATGAAATGGGAAGTAAAGAATTCACAATCAAAATGTACTCAATGTTGTGTAAGTTTTTCCCTTGCAAACAAGGTGTTAAACTTTATGGTGAGTTTGGTTATGAATTTTGGCACTCTAGTTTAACGGGATTTCATTCCATGTGTGCAGTGACATAGGCTGTAAGTGGATCTGAAGCAGCCTAGCTGGTGGATGACTTCTCTTCCTAAATGGCACATTGCCACTGTTGCCAGATCCTCCTTACTGCATTAGAGGGGATAGGGTAGGTGTAGTGCTCTCATCCAGCACCTTGGAATACCTTCTCTGTCTGACTGAAAAAAGATGGATATGTGCTTGTTTCAAGTCTTGCAACGTCTAATGCAAGTCCCATGACGGTTATGTTTTAAACTATAATTTATACAATGTATAATTTTCTTTTTAACAGGTACTGAATTTCCTTCTAAGATACAGCTGATGTCTGGAGCCATTTATTTCTGTTTATTTGCCATTAGCATTATCCACTTGGCTGGCCCAGTCACAAAATAGGCAGTCAGACAGAGTAAAGCCAGGAAATGGTAGCAAATTTTTTAATACCCCAAATCCACTGCCTGCATCTTTTCAGAGTGCCTGGAAGCTTGCATAGCATCCAAAGATATATCCATATTTTCTGAAAGAATTATGACCTTTTTAAAGACAAAAAGAAAATCGGTTCTCTGGAGTGTGTTGGAAAGGGTCTGCTTCTAAAAAGTCCTTGGACATGACTTCAGATATCACTGCGCTTTAAAAACAGCCTGCCAAAAAAGCCCCCAAAATGTTCTGCCTTTTTTTGTTAATTTCTCCATGTTTATATGGGGTGTTTTCCCTGATAACAGCTTCAGTTGGTAGTATGTTCTGGGGTACGGTGGTAAAACTAAAAATTGCCACTAGTTTTATGACAGCAGGGAAATTTCAGCTTACCATCTCTCTGGCTGTCTCTAATACTAGCTGCTGATAGCTGAATTTCTGCTAATTGTGGTAAAGTATTTTTGGGGTTTTATTAAAACAGGGAGGTCCTAGATTTCATTATATGCCTGAATAAATCTCTATCCAAAATAGAAACTGTAATCCTATGCTCATTTTCACATTTTCCTGTTCTATATTGAACACAAGATTAACATAATTTTCCTTGTAGCTAACTATAGAGCAGAGAGGGAGAATACCAAGCAACATAGTTAGTAATTCATAGCTAATGCAGATGTATTCAGTCGTAACTTCCAATATGTGTATCTGTTTACCTTTGGCTTGAAGGTGTGCTAACAGTTTTTCAAAGAGTGTTTTTTGTATGTGTCCATGGATAATGTGATTGTGAGGAGCTCTACCCATTTGCTAATATACTGGATTTGAGCCTTATGACATCCCTATGTATTTTCTGGGACATTCTGCTGAGCGTAAAAGTGTGATCTTTATGTAGATAGCTACTTTGAGGTTACACAAACCTTGTTGCATGGAAAACGTGAAGAAAATATGAAGAAAAAGTTATGGTTGAGAGAAGGAAAACTGCAGTCATATTGGAGATAAAGGTGTTACGTGAGAAAGCTTGGTATAGGGGAAAGATGAAGGATGAGAATATAAATGGAAATAGGAAAAGGAAGAACAAAAATGGAGGTAAGACTACCAAAGAGGCAAAAAAGGATTAGAGGAAGAAACATATGGTAGAGGGTGAACATCTCAAAGACCAAAATATCTTTTTTTGTGCTCAATGCTACTGTTGACAGCCCTGGATAGAGGACAGGGCAGCAGTGTAATGATGTGATTTTGCTTACAGTATTTAAACCACTGAGCCTTCTACTTTTCTGGTGCAGTAACTGATCCCCTATATACAGCTTCAAAAAACTTGCATACTAATAGCCTTAAAACATACCAAGCAGAAAGAACAGGCTTTAAAACACACATTTGGTCGAGGGTTGTTTTTTCCATTTCAGAATCTTCTAAGTCATTAGTTGTTTTCCAGCTGTAGTGGAGAAGCATAGAACTGTGCAAAGTATACGTAAATATCATATTTGTGGAAGATTTTCTTTTAAGAAAACTGATTTTCTGCTTCATTCTTTTCTTTTTTTTTCCCCTCTTGCCTTTCAGAAAAGCAGCTGTTTGAGTATGTCTTCTCAAGCTGTTTTGTAGAGTCATGAATTAAACTAGTTATTCAGTTATTTAAAATGAGCTCCTTTGGCACACATAAAAAAGGTTCATCAGTGTTCAGTAAGTGTCGCTGTTGTAACAGAAAAGTAAAAATAAGCTGTTAATTTGCGGGTTTAAGACCATACTCTGAGATATTAATCTGCGGCAACTTGAATATGAGTTTGCGATTAAAATCAACTATTCTAGTGCTCTATTTCTAGCTGGAAGCAGTTTGTCATTATTATATTGATTTCTTTAACTGCTATTTACTGTTAAGATGAACATTTTTAACAATTACAGTACAAATAATAAATGTGATTTATGGCTTAAATGGTTAATTTGCTGCAGCTGATGGTGCACGTTTGCTGCAATTTACCCAACTGTAAATTTACAGGATTTCAAATTTTTTTCACATAGCATTTTGGCACTCAGAATAGGGAGCTCAGCCCTAAACAAATCAAATGGGTACATCTTGGGACAAAGACTGTATTTTCTGCCATGAGAAGTCTGAAAGCAGCTCACTAATTGAAGGCTTAAATTATTTCAGCCTGCTAGTTGCCTTTGCTGTAAGGTGATTACCATACTAGATTATGATGGATGTCTTGTAGCAGTGAGTGCTCAGAAAAGGTGCATGTTCCTTAAGTTTTTTTCTTATAAGAAGACTGCTGAATAAGTAACAACACAGTGTTGGGAAGGATTTTCTGATTGACCTACTAACTAGCTGCCTAGTGATTTCAAGCACCTCTATGGTAGACAGTAGGAAGAAATCCACAGAACATCTTCTGCATGCATATATACATATGTATATAAAATATACAATTTCCATGTGACACAACATTACTAAACATTTTATAAAGACTTTAAATATGTATATGTGTCTATAAGACACAAAAATCCAACAGGATTAATCAGGGACCCTGTAGTGACAATGGATGTGCTAATTAATAAATAATTCTCTGGATTATAGCACTACGAAAGTAAGAGCACACAAAAATACCTCCACCAGCCAACCAAAAATACCCACCAACACCAAAAACCCAACAAACAAAGCAAACTCTGCAGCAGCCTGTGCGAATCTCATCTGCACGAAGACTGTTTCAGAAACCTGGTGATAAATTAATTGTAGCCATAAGAGGAATATGCATCTGCAGCATGTTGCTGTCATTAAAAGCACTGATACCCAAATTCTTTCTTTAGCTGCATACAATTTATATTTGTTCAGAAGAAGATGTTTTCTTCCTGGTTTTCTTCTTTTACACTGAAATGAAACTGTGCTTTGACTGGGAAAAGCATATCGTGTCCTAGCTTCTGTAGGTAGCCAGTAATGTCCTAATGTACAGGATTAATAAATGCAATCAGAATTAAAAGTGATGTAGTTTCTTTTTAAGCAATCTCTGGAAGATTCCACATCAGGTAATGTGAATTCAAATGCCAAGATCAAGTTTGTGTGTTATGTAATTTTCCTGCCCTATCATTTGGTCTCTTTCATAAATTTATAGCTATCCAACTTAAAAACAGTGTTAGGTTTCTTGTCCTAGCTACTCTGGAAGTATCCTCTTGCAGAACCAGTTGTAATAATATTCATGGCTAACTTACATAAAAGCATCGGTGTGTTACCAGCATTGTTCTCAGGCTAAAATCAAAAGCACAGCACTGCACCAGCTACTAAGGAGAAAAATGTCTGCTACGGCTGAACCTAGGACAGATCCTTAATCTGTCTTCAGCTCTGTTTATCCTTCCTTGATATTAATTTTTAAACATACTTCAGAAGTCAGATATTCTTTCTCAGCATTTGCTTTGATAGCAAAATAGAGCAGTCCTCTTTAATATTCCTTTGGTGACAGTCCATTTTTTTTTAATGCCTTTAATAGGTCTGCTTTGGATTTGTTCCCATTTAAATTATTTTTCTTGCATACAAGTGATGACAACCATCTATGGTATTTTAAGCGATACTTTACTGAAAGTTTGTAAAATTTGATAAATCCTGAAGTCAGAGTATCAACCTGCATATCTCGGAGCTGACTTTATTCCTAGGCTGAAAATAAATATATGTGATAGAACTGACTTCTAAAGTCGTTCTTAGGTAGCATCTAATACGCTGTTGTATTTAATTGCTGAATATGAATGGATATTCTTGGAAGTGGTGCCGAGATTGTGAAAAATTTTAGGCCTCTGTTGTTAAGTCCTCTGGTGAAGGGCTCAAGAGTGTGGCTTATGCTATGATGGATGGTAATTTAGTGAAAATTCAGAAATTTTAGCAGCGATTATTCTTGTTCTTCCTCTTGGATGTATCAGGCAGGTTTTTATAAAAAGAGGTCAATGTGTCGATTTTATTTCCAGCTTTGGGACATGTGATAGGAGAGACTCCTGCTGATTTACTTTTGCCAATAGTTTTTGTTTGTTTGGGTTGTTTTTTTTTTTGAGTTAGAGGTTGCAAAACATTGTAATCTGGAGCTGTTTTCCTAAAATTCAGTTTCCTAGCATAGTAGGAATTCACTTACCCTCAGTACAACTTGCAGATTTTATCTACTTAGCTTTTCCTCCTAAGTTACACTGTTTTCTACACGCCCATACAATTTCTCTCCTCTAGGTGCACTGTAGAAAGCAACCTTTTCTGTAAATACTTTTCAATTTTTTGCTATTATTGTTTTTTAGATGGGTGGAGGTGACTGCAGTGTGACAACCAAGGTACTGATAAACTTTTATCCCAGGGGTGAGAAACTGAGCAAAATTTCAAGAGGCACAGTTCTGCATTTGTTCTATAAAGCAGGGCTAAGGCAGGATTTAGGTAACCATATCCATTTCAGCCCTGTTGGCACACACCTGGAGTGGAAGGAGTACAGAACTGGTTTTCTGCAGGGTTTGTGTACCCACACATGTATATAGGTGTACATAATCAACTTATCATATACAGCTAGTGGTCTATCTTGGAAATTTTTATTAATTGCATTACTACCCTTTAGCACTCCTCAGAATGTGACATGCTGTGATGATTGCGAAGTGAGGCCTTTGGCTACAGCAGTGTGTAATTCGCAGGTCACTGGTGCAGTCCAAAATAAACCCAAAAGTTAATGTTGGCATTTTCAAGATCACCTGAAAACTAGAGTCATGGAACTGTTTTATTTGTCTGTTTCTATGATTTCTTTCATTTCATTGATTGCTTCATGCAGGATGTTCAAATGTTATTTAATTGGGGATTCCTAAAACCACTGGATTTAGGAGCTTTAATCAATTCCTGAACTGCAAAGCCATGTGATCAGTCCCTCTTTAAAGGCAGCTGTTTCCCCAAATACATAAATTTGGATTTATACACTCTATGTTATTCAAGCAAGGTTAAGGATGTCACCATTAAAGTCTCTGTGCTTCAGTTTATCCATCTGTAGTAAGATATTAAAGCTTTGTGATTTCACAAGGATGTTGTCAGTTCTAATTCATTAATGTCTGCAAAATACTTTTCTGGTCTTAAATGCAGGGATCAAAGCTGTGCTAAGTGTAAGGAAACATGAGTACTCTGTAACTGTCTAGCACTGAACTCCAAGTATGAGCAATGCAGCTTTATCATCACATTAGCTTCCAAGGATATAGTTAGCTGGAATTACAGCTTGTGGGGATTTTTGAATGTTCCTGGAATGGCTAATTTCCATGCAAACACAAACTTTTGTGTTGTGACAGCATAAAGTTTTATACTTGGTCACAGGAGTAGGGCTTGAAAGAGTTCAAATACATGGAATGCCTGAAGGCTTAGATCTCATCTAGTGAAAAGATGCAAGAGCTTAGAGCTTAGTTATTCAGCATATGAATAACTGTGCAGGGGATATTGTAACAGCCTTCAGTTCAGTATCTACCTGATTTAAAGTTCCTCTGCACAGCTAGGCAGTATGAAGGGTTCCTTAGGGATATATGAGAATCTGGCCCTCCAGTGCTTTCAGCTGATCTGTCTTTTTGAGTGAAGTCAGTGCACCACGTGGAAAAGCAGTGTCTTTATTAAAAAAAAAAAAAAAAAAAAGTGTGTGGGGGAAGCTACATGATAAATGTTTGAGTAATTAGTATGGATATTTTGTCACTACTGTCATTGCTGCTATAGCTTTTAACAGTTTTACCTGTGACATGACACTTCATAATTTCATTATGATTTAGAAAATAAAAATCAATCTGCACTTAATCTATTTTTTGCAAAATTAAAAGTCATGTAGAAATGTGAGGGAAAAATTAGCAATGGAAGTAGCACAGAAATATCCACAGTTCTGTTAAAACAATAATTTACATTTATATAGCATTTTTCATTCATTCTCACTCATTTCATTCTCAAGACATTTTGTCAGCTACCAGGCTGACATGCTTGTATTGAAGAACTTGAGTCATCTCTTGAGATACAGGGGGTGATCTAATGGTAAGAAGTACATTGCAAAGTTTCATGGAGATGAAATATTTGGCCCCAGGTAAAGGATTCAAATGGTGAAAGGAAGTGCTCTAATCACAACAGAGGCTTCATCTGTTGTGATTAGATAGAATCTCAGTCTGATCTGTTTGGTCAACTCATAGAGTTTGTAATTTATGAAAGAGTAGAAAGCTACTTCTATCCAGATGCAGAATGAAAATGTAGTTTTAATATATTCACTGAGTTATATCATGGTGAATGAAATGGATTGTATCAGCATGAAGGAGCCTAGCTTGTCTTTGACTCAGTGTATGACTCAAACTACACTGGTTCATGTTTAGGTGAACGGACTGTTATGCCTGTTGCTCAGGTTCCTATGAAAAAATGAGGACTCTTGCAAAGCAATTGCTTTGAAAATGGCCTGCTGTCTCTCATCTGAGCTATGGCTATTTTAAAAATGGGTTGTATTGTCCTTTGGGCAATAGGTACGTTCTGCAGATATTTTGAAATGCTTCAGCTAATTATTTGGCTTATTATCATCACCACAAAATGTGAACGCTCAAATTAAGGCTCCCTACCACCCTGAATGTTTTAGAGTTTATGGTGGGGTTTTACCTTAATAGTTTTCAAGTCCTGTGGAAGCATCTTGGGAGTTTTGCTGTTGATTTCTGTGTTAACATGGATTGTGGCTGTGTAATTTGTTCTGTTTCTTCAACTGCAAAACCTTTAATCTGGAACCTGTAGGAGGTTCTTGTTAGAATCTCAGTGGTAACATATCACCCTTATTAATGAGCTATTCATAAATTACACTCCTAAAGACATTTACATGTAAGCATATGTATCAGTGCTTGTATGAGGATTTTCTTATGCAGATTGCTGCCTATTCAGTGATCCAGGCAGCACTACAAAAGCAGATAGACGCTGGAACAATAGACTATTTGTATCCCTCTGATTCCAGCAGAGCTCTGTTAAATGATGTTTGTTTGTGTCTTTGTTCCTTTCTTCTCTTTATAGCTCTTTAGTCTCCCATTTGAATGGAAGGGTTTGGATGTCTAATATTTTGTTCTGTGAATTTCAGGTAATGGAGAGCAGGGACTCGTGGCTGCCTGGCAATGTTAGACAATTTACAGCAGGTGGCACTATCTGGTGACTTTTGCTTAAAACACTTTATTATTTCAATACGCATGAATATGTTAATGTGATAATTTTTTTTTATTGGCTTTTTATGGAAACACAAAATAAGGTACATAGTCTGAAGAGGTACATACGTGTGTTCTTTCTCATAATGAATAGTAACAATCCTAGTGTACTTTTTTGAAGCAGATCAAATGTGTCAAAGGCTGTTCTGTGTTGTGGCATTAATATGAACGAGACCTATCTTAATTTTTTGAAAGATGCTTGGACTAAGTATAATAGTTTATTGTGAAACATTCAAGAGGAGAAAGTGTTTAACTTTTCTAGATCCTTGAAAAATATTTCTCTCTACAAGTATTTCTTGTGTAACATGCACTTTTATTTTAATGTCCTCTTTACTTTTGTCGTCAAGTGATGAGAGGCAAAGCAAAAACTGGTTTTGCTTAGATGATACCTCTGTTTATGATGGAAAGGAGATTTGTTGTTGCATTGCATTTGTGTAGCAACTTACACAATAACTGCATGTTCCATTAAGCACACTGATGAATAAATGTGGCCAGATGCACACACGTGTATTCATTTCTTAAGTCACAGTCTATGCTCACACTAGTTTTGTAGTGGGAAGATTTCTTTGAGCTGCTTAACTAGCATGGATGTCAGTAAAACAAGAATTGAGCTGATTAGACATAGAAAAGAAAAATACAAAAACTGTTCTTGGGTTACTTCGTAATTAGCATGGCAGCTTAACAGCTGTAGTTAACCTAAACATCTCTGAAATGTTACAGATTAATTTTTGCTTTAAAAAGATAAAAAAAAAAAAAAAAAGGAAAAAGTGGTAGTGGTAAAGAAAGCATTTAGCCAGTGAGCACTGGTTTCTCCCCATGCCCTTTTCCTAATGTAACAGTTATTTTTAGCAGTAAAAACTGCAAAACATGTTTAAGAGAAATAGGCTAGAAACTGTGACATGCATAACCTATCTTTGTGGGTGGATGAAGTTTCTCTATCAAGGTTGCTCTGGTCTCATTTGCATCCTCTTGCTGAGTGCTGTGCTCCTGTGAATTACAGATGTGTTTTGTGGCTTAGAAACCCTATCCAAGCATATCTCTACATGACTGGAAAATATATTTAAATGCTATAACATACAAGCTAGTGATGTTGTTTTAATCAATTCTGTGAAGAAATAATTCCTGATGTTTTTCCTCAATATTTGTACTTTATCAGCCTTAGACTAATAGCAGAGTTAGAGTGAGAAGGATGCATTTAACATGGTCTTAAAATAACTTTATATTTTGCAGGAGCAGGAAAGAATCAAGGACTTTATGTTTATTTCTAAGAATGAGCAGCATATTTCTGAGAGGAACAGAGAGGAGGGACTTGAGATTTGAATTTTCTTGCTGCCTCTATTCTCAGTTCTGCCATTGGCCTCTTGGGACAAGTGTTTTAATTTCTGCATTTGTTGCTTGCCTTAACCTTTAAAATGAGAATAGTGATTATGAACTCTTTGTTTAACCACTTTGGATGAAAAGCATTGTGTAATGGCTTATTAATTCTCTCATGTTTTCCTTCTGCCATCTGTCTGTCTGCTGGTCTGCTTATTCAAGTTGAAGGATACTACGTCCTAACTTTTTTTTCTTTTTTTAATCTTCAGTGTGTTCAAAATTGAGAGCTTGAATGATGGTGATTGGGTAACAATGCAGAAGAAAGTAGTTTCTCGGAGGACTATGTTCTTTACTAGTGTTGGGAAGACTGGATAGTACAGGTAACTCCTGTCACATAGAGGAGAAAGTTGAGAGGAAAAATTTTCATATATGTGGGAATATACAGCTCCTATTGTCTTTTGGTTAAAAAGGGAGAATTGTTTCTTCCTGATAAATACAGCCCCTCACCAAGTTAGTGATCTGCACCCCAATCAGCTTGCCTGCCTGCCAGCTTGCTTGATAGAAAATTGATTCCTTGCTCAGGTGGGACAGTGTCAATCTTATCTTTCTTTATCCAAGTTTACAGTCACTATGATTACTTCATTTCTGTTTGGTTTGTTTGTTTTTTTTCCCCTCAAAGAGTTCTAAAACAAAAGATGCTTGAGCTCAGTAACCTTAGTATAATTGACCACAATAGTAAGCTATTAGGAGTTTCAGTCCTGTCACATCACCATTAGATTCTTGTATACAGTCATTGTAGAGAATATAATGCTGTAAGAGTCCCTTACTCAGTTTTTCTAGAGGGGAAAAGGGAGAAGAGTGGCAGTCTGTTTACTGCAAAGAGAATCAATGTATAATACTTAAGGTATCTTCTTAAAAACAAAATATGGTGTCTTAATATCAGTGAACTATCAAGGTGAAGGGAATCTTATGAACTTTATCAAAAGCCAGTTTCTCTTTTTTCCACTTGAGTGTTCACAAATAGGAAGGTGACGCTGAGCTTTGATTTCCTTGTTCAGGAATATAGATGGCTTACCATAATGCTGTTTAAAAAACTTGAAACACACACATACATACACATACATGTATATATGCAAAAAAAAGCTTATCTGCTCAAAGTATTTGTTCAGGCTGTCTTTTTGTCCTGATGGGTGAGTGTAGGTTTTCAAAGATTTATTTGACAATTAAAATAAGCACCAAAGCTCACACCACACTCCACCAAGCAAGCCTTTTGTTATTTTGTTTTTTAGCTGTGATGAAGCTCAAACTAGAATAAGAAGACATGTAGATAATGTAAGGTATGCCACATATCTGTAATCCATTGGTTCATATCCAATATCATCGAGGCACCAGAGTCCGCAGCTAAGATGAAAGCATTCTGTTTTGTGCATGTTTGGTTCTTCATCAGCTGCGCCACAAGCTAAGCAGGCTGGTTCCAATGCTTTTGTTCTGAAAGCGTCATCTTTGGAGCTAAGACTAAGATGAAGTCTAATTGTTTTTTGGGACTGTCAGAAGCTGCTACTCACACTGAGAATGTTTCATAAATAGTTCTTGTCCTTAAAAAGGAAGTAAAAATAATCTGAACTATGTTTTTTGAGTACAAAATAACTGATTACTTGAACTGTAATTATTTCAAACTGTTTACAAAACATCCATCTATTAACTGTGCTGAAACCATCCTTGAGTACCCAAAATCCTGATTATCTAAATATTTTCATTGGTCCCAGTGACTGAAATAAATGAGGTTGTAAGCTTCATGCAAATTAGACATCGTAGAAAAAGTACTTAAGGTGCTAAAAAAACTATGACAATGAACACACATAGCACTGATTAGCAAGACTCTGGTTTCAGGCTTGCAAGTGGAAAGGTAAGGGTCTCTGAAAGGATGGACTATGGTGTGTTTTCCAGGATGACTAGGTATTGTTATCAGTTGCTCACATTCATGGGGAAGTTGTTGT
The DNA here is from genome assembly GCA_009867235.2 of Psittacus erithacus. NCBI lineage: Eukaryota > Metazoa > Chordata > Aves > Psittaciformes > Psittacidae > Psittacus > Psittacus erithacus. The sequence continues at coordinate 33,068 of WYDI02032741.1, read as the reverse complement.
CTTCCCATTAAGTAGTCCTAACCAGGTGCTGCCTTGCATTTAGTGCAGTTAGCTGCAAACCAGAAGAGAAATATGTGCAAGACAGGGGGAAATCCTCAAAACACGAAAGCCAGACTTTGGAAGTTATATGTTAAGTTGGTGGGGTTTTTTTTGTTGTTTTTTTTTTTTTTAATTTCTTTTTGTGGTGTGTTTTTTTAATATCACACCATACGTCTTGTTTTATTATGCAGTACATGGTGTTGATTGTGCGTGTCCTGTTCCCCCACAAGAAATAAGTATTTTATCAGCTTCAGGTGCCTTGATGCATGCCTTTGCGTGTTTCTCAGGGACAGATGTTTAGATCTTACTGCAAAGTTAGTGTCTTCCATAGGGTGCTCAGAGATGCTTTTAAAAGTGTACGCTATGTAATGTTGACACAATACTGCATTGCTCCCTGTCCCACATTCTGTTTCCAGTTTTTACTGTTTTAATGAGAATATCAGTGATTTAAAGTTCAGAAGGATATTCATAAGACAAATGAAAGGAGAGGTTCATTATCTTTAGAGCCATTTGTAAAGTTTCTGCTTTGAGGTGGTTTACACTTTACGTAGTGTTGTGAATACTGGTATGAATTTCTCTTTGCTTCTCCAGGTGCTGGTTTCCAGAGACAAATATAACCTCCAATTCCCAGCACAATGATCTGTCTAAACACAATTTGACATGCGTTGCTATTAGCTTAGCACCTTATCAAATAATGTGCCCTGATAGAGATAAAAGGTTTTACAACCTTGCCGCCTTTGTTTCTGTGTGTGTTCACCCACAGAGACAGCTCTGCAGCAGCTAATAATTAACACAAAAGACAAAGACAAATCTATATGGCTCAGTGTTGGAGACTCCAATGTGCATGTTAAGCAGCTGGAAAGTGAAATCTGCACCAAGAGGGTTTAAAATAGGATCTTCAAACGAGGCTTTAAAATGAATTCAAGTTGGGCTTTGTAAAGTCTCATTTTACATGGTGGAGCAGATGTCAAGCCATTGCCTGGCAATCAGCACAGTTCTGTGTCAGAGCATTTACTCAAATCTTCAGAGAAGCTCTTCCTGCTTTGTTAGCAGTAACCCTGTGTCACTTTTGCATGCCAAGTGTAACCAAAGTATCTGAGAAAGGAATTAAGTGTGCTGAAAAAATCAACCAGGGAGATGATATTAAATATTCACTGAACTGAAGCTTTCCTTTCTTCCTTCCTAACTTAAGTTCTGTGTCTTTGTGGGTGTACACACTTTTAAGTGGTAGCTTGAGGGACTAAGCTTAAGGCCATGCTGTCTTTTTCTGAATGTTTTATTCTATTAACACTTCAGAGGACAGTAAGGGCCTCTCTCTTTCTGCGCTCTTGATTCATCTGGCATCTTTAATTTAGCTAGCATTTAGAATTGACCTTAGCCAGACTAGATACTCCAAAATAGTAGTTGTTCTGGCACATATAGCTAGGTGGTCCAGCATTATACAGGATGGTGAAGCAATTTAGTTCCCCTCTCCTCCCTTCAAAAGCTAGTGAAGTACTTCAAAAGTAAAAATCCTATTTTTAGACTGCAAAGACACTGTTTTATTGTCTGAATGAATCTACAGCCACTGTTAATTGAAAGCAGTGAGCTGCTTAGTAGTTTTCAAGTTGGGTCAGAATTCTAGTTGTGTGTAAACATGTTCTATTTTTCATCTAAATCAATTAAAGCCACACTTTTAGGGATATTTGACAACATAACTATGAACGGATGCTATGGGGTTTTCAGAATTGCATGTCTGCAGGTGCTTTTAAAACTCACTAACTATCCATCTATATTTTAAAGCGTATGAATGTTTCTCCACACCAGGGAAACCTGGGGTTCACTAGAAATTCACCAGAGGAATCTGGGTTCCTCTGAACATTTTCTTGACTATGAATTCAGTCATGTTGTTCTTGTTCCTATTTTTTAAATACAGCCTCATATTATAAACAGGTGATTCCTAATACAGTTGAAAAGTGTCCCTATAACGCTGCAGTGAAAATACTTAGGGACAAGAGAAACACTGAACAGCATGACTGTTTTTTTGCAAAAAAAAAAAAAGAAAAATAATAGGAGATAGTACGCTCATTATCATTTTATTGCCACACTGACTCTTAATTCATCACCCTATCAAATGAATAAAATGAAGCCAGAAGCTTTGAATGAGTTAAAGCTCAAAATACCCATAGAGACGGTAAGTAGAGTAAGCTACAGAGCCAATAGTGATACTTTGAGGTTGTCTATAGAATGGATGTTTCACTTTGAAATATGGTGTCATGCTGGCCCCCAACATCTACATTAGATTTGTATAACTTGCCTGAAGTTTTTAAAAGGAGTATAAGGAATTCTGATACCCAATTCTCATTGTACTCCAGTAAGACTTTGTAGTCCTTTCCACGTCTTTCCTATTGGTGATACTTTTTTACTTTAAATTTTTCTTTAATTCATCTCTGCAAATCTTGCTAAGGTAAAATTGCATGCTGTCACTTAGCTTTCTGATAGCTTTCCAAATGGATATTTTGTGCCTGGCATTTAACGTCTGATGACTCATGAAACTGGTTAGAAACTGTCACGGTATGTTCTGACTTCACTGGCAGTGGTGACGATTGGTTTTAATTCCATGAACCAGCACAGTTTCAAGCACATTTTGTATGCTGTAAAAAGCAGACAAAACCCTATTCTTTGTTGAATCTGCCAAATGTGCAAAGGAAGCAGGTTGTGCTGTTGCTTGTAGCCTGAATTAAGTCTTTGATTCTGGGAGAGACCTGTGTTATTATGATAGCCTTAGTAGTACAGCAAACCCGTTAAGCATTATACGTTCACCATCCCACCAAGGGTAATGGTCTGTGTTTATCAGAAGGACAAGACAAATGGTGAAAAAAATCCCTCATACTATATAAATTTTTTTGAAATAAAACTGTTTGCCCTTTCAGTTTACTTTATAAGCCGCAGAATGAGATTCAAAATATTACCCAGCTACCAAAACCTGTGTACTAGTCTTGCTTGAGTTGAAAAGAAAAATGGTAGAAGACCATATGGTCATGAGTAGCTGCTTCCATTATGATGTCTGTGATTTGTGCGTTCAGGAGCTGTTTTTTCTCAAGCACTAAACTTGCTAGAGTGGTCTTCTATAGTTTTTGGAATCACCTTGAGTTTCGGCCTTCCAGGATCTGCGTATTTTGCTCTTGCCTTTCATTATTGGTCACCTTTCCTCTTCTGCTCTTTCAGTCTCTCAAAGTCATGATTCCAGTGCCTTACTTGCATTCTGTTTCCTGAAAATATTCCTCCCCTATTTTCTGCTAGTTATACTTTCTACTATACTTTCTTTCAGTTTTTGTCATGCTTTTTGTGAGGCATTAGCCTAGTTATGGCTGTAGATTTGTTAGCAATGCTCTATCCAGTGAAATCCAAAACCACAGAGCAAATAATAGGAACTGAAGTGCCGCACAGAAAACTTTCTTATGGTCCTGTATTGCAATGAAAAGCAACCCTGAGAAGAAGCTGCTAAGGTTTCTTAGAGAAAATGTAGTAATAAATGCAGGATCTCTGGGGACAGACTCTGGGGCAAGGTAGTCAATTCATAATGCTGTTCAGTGGGGCTGAAGCTTGCACTTGGAGTTAGTGACAGAAAATGTAGTTATAAAGGGCAAGATGATCTTAATCGGGAAAGCAAAACAACCCAGATTTTACAATTCCACAGGCTGGTATCTGTCTGTATTGCAGAGTATGGGGAGCTTGTATCCCTTCATGAAACACAAACCAGCAGCTCATTGTTGCCTGTAGGTAAAAATTGTAGCGACAGCAGCATGGGCATGAGTGAAAGCAGTAGTGAGATTTTTTTTTTCTTTTTTGGAAGTTATTCTGCTGTAAGGTGGGGATGCAAGGAGGTGGTCACACGAAGATGTCTATGTTGATTGCTGGATCAATCAAACTTCAGAAAAACTTGTTTTGGTGGTATCTGGTATGTTATCAGTTAGCGAACTGAAATGGTGTGGCATAAAGATGGAAGCCGTTTCTGTATTCCTGACCCTGTAAGCACATTTCCAAGCAAATAATCAGGTAAGCAGCTGTCATTAAAGGAACATGTAGTACATGTACATGTAGTGTAAAGGGATATAGTAACTGTTTTCACACCTTGATTCTGCTTACTCTGAAGACACTGGTAAGGCATTCTTATTGATGTTTTGATTGAGACTTTGCAAAGGTTTATTGGTGTATTATTTAACAACCAAAAAAAAAAGTGTCATGATCCAGTGCAGCAATGTCAGAAGGAAGCAAGATCCCCTTCATAAGTCTGAAGCATAGGGTAGCCTGTGCTCCTGCTCTTCAAGCATATTGGTATAACAGAGTAAGGGAAGAGGATGGAAAATGGGAAGAGACTTGATGGAATGGGAGGTAGTAAGAGACACCTGTGATGTGGTGACACAACCTAATTCCCCCCCAACACCAAGGAGCTGATGAATCTGCCCCAAGCATGTATGTGGAGAAGGTAGTATTACGCTTCTTTTACTCTACTGAATGTAGACATGTTATTTGTGTATACCTCTGATATCAATGAATACAACATTCCTGAAGTTTCTGGGGAGATAAATCTGTACCTGTATGTTCTACTGACAGAAAAAGATGGAAGAACTAGATGGGTGAGATCTGATTGGTCTGATCCTGAACCCTATAAGAGAAATGTTGGCCTAGGCTGAAGACAGACTAATGTCCTACACCTTTTATATCTAATTTAATCATCAACAATCACTAAAATTTTCCTGTACAATGATAACAAGTAGTGAATATAGACAAAGTGTGTGAAGCCTGAACTGCTGTGATTTTTGGTTTCTTTATTTGCAAAAAGAAAGCTGATAGACTAACAAATTTAAAAAAATAAGTCATTATTATTCATTATAAAGAATATTAAGCACCTAAAATTATCTTCCATTGATATTACATATTTGTCTTCTAATATTTTTTTCCCATTAGCTAGTGCCAAACTGTGAGCTTTACCATTTGTGCCGTGACGAGCCTGAGAATCTCCTCATCTTTCTTTCTGGTTTACAGCTCACAGAAGGAGGACAGATTACTCACTGAGTTGTGATTTATCCTCTGGCCCTGCTCTGGCAGCTTAGCTTTGTTTCAAGGCTTTTTATTTTGTGTGTGAGGTTTTTTTAGGAAGGCGGCTAGCAAGGTGTGGCATCACATTCTTATAATTTAAGCAGTGTTTTCCTATAGCGTCACGCTGTGGAGCAAGCTGTACATTGGAAGCATTTGGTCCTGAAAACATTGATGATATTAACTACAATTTTTATTTGCATTGTAACAACTTAGAACTTCTGTTCAAGCACTTTAGCCCTGTTGTGCTAGGTACTGAACATGTTTAATAAAAGATTAACTCTGGCATATGATTACACATTGAGGCCATAGGTGAGTCCAAGAGCTAGAATAAAAATGGGAGATAACACATGGTAATGGCTATTGTAATAGCAATGGTTAGAGAATGCTTGTTGTCTGAAGAGAAGTGAGTAGTAAGAATAAAATTAGAACTTTGTTACCCTGGAAGTTGCAAAATGAAATCTGAACCAATAGTCATCTCTTTCTATTGCCATCTTTCATGGGAAGTAGCTATGAGGATGTAGAGGAACATCGTGTATCTGTTAACATCAAGTCTGTCTTGGCCAACAGTGAGAGCAAACGAATATGGGACTGTGTTCTAAACTGTACATGCTTGAAAACATATCACTGGAGGATTATGTGGTTTTCTTACTCTGGAAAATCAAGGGAGAAGATAAAGCACATGACAGCTTTCTTCCTCTTTTGTCACTCTTATTTGTTTATTCACTGAGGGAGATGGTTTTTTTTTAATCTAGTGAGCTTTATGGCAGATGCCCAGTGATATCTTGAGCACTGAGCTTTTAGTCATGTTAAAACTAATTGTATTCATCTACTATGTAAGCAGAGGTGAAATAGTAATGGTGACTCTAACTTGGATGTTCCAGCAAAGTTTTAAAAACTGTTATGTTGGGAAAGGAAGCTTTTGATAAAATTAGTAAAGATACGATCTCTGTGCAAATTTTACGATTTCTCGCATTTCAGATCAAGTTAGTTCATTCTTGTGAATGCCTTTCCTTTCAGTGTCTTGGAATTTTACAGACATAGTTTTGTGACCATTTACATAATTATCTAAATGGGCAACTCGTTGTCATCCATCATACTTTTCCCCTCGGGACCTCTTTATTTTTTTTCTGCAATCTTTTGAAGTCCAGCCCACGATTTCTGGGGTGTAGGTATTGGCTTGATTAACTTCAAAGAGACACACCACTGACTAACACATTAGCTTGTCAGTTGGCCTCCAGCAGACACTGTGATTGTGAATGAAATTGAATAGCTTCACTGTAGTTATCTTTTTTCTTTTTTTTTTTTTTTTTTTAATCCAAAGCAATGCAAAGTAATTAAAGATGGAGGTTAAACAATGTAATCCAAGAACATGAATATGTTTATTTCTTAGATTATGGTATCTGCTATACCTTTAAATGGAGAGAGGTATGGGATGTCAAAATAATTTTTGTCTGTTCACTGTTGTGCTGAACAGAAGATTGTGGGGATGTGGCAGAATTGTAACCAAATCCCTTTCCCCCAGGACTTTGGGAGTTTGAAATAGCATAAGATTTAGAATGATGTGGTCTGGTTTTCTTTGCTTTTAATTCTTTTTTTCTTTTCCTTTATTTTTTTCCTTATGCTAAAACTTGACTGACATTTAACAAATATCTCTTTATGTCCGTTTCCTGTGCAGTACTAAAGAGCCAAAGGTCAATGCAACATTTCTCTTTTTTATGATGATAAAACTATAAATTGTGTCATCATTTATATAAACCGCATCTTCTTAATGTAATTTCTTGCTGTACTATTTTTCCTACCTTCTTTTTGTAATGAGAGATCTAAATACATCATCTGGCCCTAGTAGTAGATTACCAGAAATATTTACTAATGAAGAAATATCTGGAATGTGAAAAAAATTTATCAACATTTTGATAAAGATAGTTGAGGAATTTTAGGGAATGAGGAGACATCTTCTTGATAGAGACTGTCTTGTTATGCTCTCTGAGATGTTATGGTTGCATCTTATTTTTCCTAATAACTTCCTTTTCTGTCTTAAATTTCTGTATGCCAATGAATAAATACCCAAATATAGGCTCACTTAAACATCATGAGATTGAAAGTTAAATATGCACAGATTGTGCTAAAGGTTTGCTTTTCTGACATCTAAAGCGGAGTTGCTAGTGGGCAGCATTGGAATTTAGAAAGACTTCTTACTGTTACATAAAGACAATATGGGACAACATATATTTAGAGCTCCAAGAAACTGGATATTTACAGTGTACAGGAGACAGTGTATTCATTTTTAATGATAAATACAGAGACATTTATAGGAACTGCATATGTCTGACAAGAGACATGCATAGATATTGTCAGAAGATTTTCTTAGCTATTGGAAATGAATGGAATATGAGTTATAATAATAGGTCATAGATTAACGATCTGAACAAATTAGACCAAAGAATTTTTTTAGGGCACTGTTTTAGATATTTTGACAATACAGATAGACCATGACTGCATCTTTGTCAGCCTGTAGATAATTTCATATATCTCAGTTCTTTCAGAAATACTGTTACTTACAGTGGCATTTAATGCACTACAATCACATGCAGTCTTCCTTTCAAATAAGACTGTACATGTTAAGCAATAAAACTCTGTAAGTGGCATATGTAATGAAAGGAGAAATGAGAAATTAAGAATTCAGTCCCATGGAAGTACTTGCATGTCTCATTCCAGAAACCAAGCCTAACCATAAAACACTCCGATTAATACTGAATGCTGCATATTATTTGATTACAATTCAGAAAACTTTTTTTGGTAGGTCACAGTAGGGTGGCTTGATTTAATCACCAATTTTAATCATGATTTAAGTCAGCAGGCAGGAAACCTGTATTTAAATAATTAATTTTAATCTGTATTTAATTATTTTCCTAAAGAAAATTTCAGTCCTGTTGGTGGGTATAAACAATTAAAACACACTGATCTGCAACTAGAAATGATCTTATGGCAATAATTGGTAATATTTTTTTGCTAACAGAGAGGGTATATTAAAAATATATATAGAAATAATTATATTACTTAGCGTACTTTTATTCATATTAATGTTTGAATTTTATGATATTAAAGTGAAGAATGATGTTTATTGTCTGCTTTGAGGATATTTTGTTACCCAGGATTTTTTCAAGGAGCACATCTTGCTTCCTGAAATGAAAATTAAATGATTTATTAAGTTACTTAGGGAAAAAACCTTGTAATGAGATTGATATGCGATTTTGATAAGTACATTCTTAAAAAGTTTGTCTTGTATTTTCAACAGTCACTGAACAGAAGAGTTATTAGCTGTAGCAGATTTCCTAAGCTCAGCACACATTTAATGCTCAAAATTGTTTAGATACCTAAATGGCACAATTTCAGTTAAGCGTTGTCTACTCACTTTAGAAATGGAACTGAGCACTAAAATCCATCTTGAGATGTCCAAACACCTTTGAATGTCTTTCCCCATGCCTTTGAGAATTTTAGTTTGTGGATTTTGTGGTCTTCTGCATCTTTTATATGCAGAGAATACCATTTCTCCATTTTCAACTTATAGCTGAACTTCTCAATAATGAAGTCAACCCAGTGAAGATTCAAATGTTAAGAATAAATACTGGTTTAAGTAAAAGTGTGGCTTGCGTATGACTGATAAGGCAGGTTCAAGTCAGTCAACTTTCCTTACAAGAGAAGTCTGGGACAACAAGAAAATGATTTTCAGAAGGTCAAAGCAAAGAAACACAAAGATTCCTTCCAGGAAACAGCTCTTCTACAGCTCTGTTCCTTATAGCAGTGGTGGAAATAGACATACTAAAAGAGCTTCTGGGAAGCCATTGCACCATATGAAACCAATGACCTATAAAATAAAGGTGCCTATTTGCAAGTGGCACAGTTGTGCCTAAAAAGTCATCATGGACAGTCTGGTTAAAAATTTAACAAATGCTTTGCAGAAAATATTGTGATCATGGTTTAATGAATATAGAATACACTCTATGAAGTCTATAATTATTTATCACATCTAAAATAAGGAATTTCAAAATGTGTTACATACTGTAGCAAGTTCTAAAATAAAATGCCCTATGTTCATTTAATAGTCAATGTTAGCAGCGACTAAAGCCAAGGAAATGAGTTAGATTTTAAAACTGTTTTAATCTAGCTCATACCTTTGAAGAAAAGTAATGGGAGAATGTGTGTCACAGGCAGATGTACTGCATTAGGTAGGCTGAGCTGTGAAGTCTGTGGTGAAATACTTCCTTCTAAGCTTTCTAGCTGGATGTCATCAGAAGAAATAATTTCTTATTGAGGTTGGCTTGATGGCAGCTATAATTGAATGCCTTCTAGACATGGAAATGCACTAGGGTCCTAGCAAGGCCTCCTCTGAGATGACACTAAGTTTACAGGAGCTGTATGCTTTCTCTGCAGTGATTCACTCTGGGAGGGCAGGTTTGCAGCAGGGCTAACTGCTGTCATTGGTAATGTCTTAAGTCTTTCAGTTTATGATCAGCTCATTTCTCTGCAGTCTTTGTTGGTTGAAAGGAAGTGTTTCCATGACACACATCCATCCCTTAAAATACCACTCCTGATACACTAGTCAAATGACCTCTCTCTAACTCAATCTTATCACTGTGTTATCTACTAAACAGGACTGCTTGGGGTTTCGGAGCAGCACTGTGCAGCTCAACAACAATGAATCTTTCTTCAGGTTGATGGGGTTTACCAGACCAATGGGAACATTCTTTTTTAGCAATGTACTGGGGGAAAAAAATATTTTCATCCTTCTTCCCTACCAGAGTAACTTAAAGAGAAGCTGGTCCAACTGGTGCTGATTTGAAAAGCCCTGTGATGCAGGGAGAAAGGCAAATCTGCATTCTTTGCAGTAAGACCCTAGGAATGATCTTGACTGTCATGTCAGATGAAAATTCATGAGTCTATGCTGTCACCATGTGAGGCAGCATAATAGAATGTGGTCTCATTCGTATAAATTCCTGTTTTTGTCCCCTGCCGCTTGTCTTTTTAGCTATTAAGCAGGGTTAAGGGCCCTCTTGTCACTGTTATTAATACAGAAAATCTACATCAAGGATGCTTTTGCCCTGCTATTCCTTGGGAAATTTCAGTGCTTGAATTAGAAGTGAAGATGAAAGCTGAAAAAAAATTAAACTGGAGACTGAGAAAAGGGTAGAATATTTAGCAGCTCTTTTTCAGGAAAGAAAACTCAAGGGAGATTATATATGTAATCAGATAGTTTAGAGACATTTCTTTTCCCTGCTGATATAAGAGAGGAAAACTAGATCTAAACAATAGATCTGTGACCTCACCATGGAGCATGTTAGAATAGACTACAGCCTAAATCCTTATCAAATGATCTTGAATGTTAGGGGCTTGTTGTTGGTTACAGCAGCTAAATATTTCAGTAGCTAAATGATTCCAGTTACTACAGGGATTTGCTCTTTAGGTTTCCTAGCTCAGGGAACTGAACTTTCCCTTCAGGAGGATTACCAGGAGCTCCTATAGACCTAATCAACATAAACCTTCAGCCCAGCAGGCAGGTGTCACAATAGCAGTTGGTTTACAGGGTAAGTATGTACAAGATGTGAGAAGTTCAGAATTAGCAATGCAAGTTGTCTGTCATTTTTATCATTGGACCCTGCAGGGAGGATCTGATTAAATGGATATTCAACTCTTTGCATTAATGTGCACCCAATTTTAATTTGCATATAATTAACAGCACAAAAAGTATAATTTTATTATTTGCTTTTAGAAAGCAGATCTCTGGTAGCAAGGAGCTACATGCAGTTGAAGTGTGATATAAAGGACTTTCATACCTCTTCTTTTTCCATTTCCTGCAGCGTATTAATTTCAACATCTATTTTATTTGGTATAAAATGCAACATCCACATTGTTTGCTGAACCTAAGTTGCTTTATCTAGTGCTTTGTCTTGTAGGTCCTTTATGTAAAAATAATAACCCTAGTAGTTATAGTAGACCTAGCAATCTCTAAATGACCTATATAATTTCACTGAGAGAGGTGTTTGGAGTCAAAACATGTGATATAAATCCCAGCCTAGGGGTCTGATTTAGATTTCAGAGGGCCTTAGTTCTGTCCACATCTGTGACACCCATCTGGGAAGTGGCAGAAAGCAAATCAGTTCATCTCTCTGCGCCCTTTATTTTCTCTACTACTGTTGCCTAGCTGGTCAATTTAGACTCTCTGGACAGAATAAAAGGGGAAGAATAGTTCTGCTTGTATGTTCACTTGATGGGTCTATGGCTTTTGTTGGGCTTAAACTACTTCTGTAATAATTGAAAATTAGGTTTCCTAGTAAAATGGGTTTTTTTGTGAATCGATAAGTTACATTTGAATCTACATATTAAATATATTTTTCTTTAATTCTTTAATTTTTAAACAAGAATTAATGTCTCCTAAGATGAAATTTTGACCTCGTATATTTCAGTAACATCCTGACCTACATCATTAATGGTGAGGCTGCTTGTTGGGAAACTACTTTCAGTGTCTACCTTTCTCAATTTCTTCACTTTAGCTTGCTGGAAGGTTGGTAGCTATATCCAAAAGATTATCCTGTATTTGCACTATTTTCTGTACTATTCTTCTACAACATGGTACTCTGGTTGTACTGGATAAGATTGGCTTTTATTTCAGTCTAGTATGGCAGTTCTCATAATCTCATGCTAAAAGATGTGAGTCCTGCTACCAGTTGACTTGTGAGCATGACTTTTTTGCTCAAAGATCATGCCACAGAAATACATACCATCAAAACTTTTTAAATTAATAGCTGTAGTAGTGTTATCAAGTATTGTATGCTCTGCTTTTCCACCAGTCTTAGATCTATAGCAGCATTAGAAATGGTTTATTTCAATAGATGTACTATTTCAGTAATGTAAAATCCTTTAGTATAGGCTCCTATATGCTAATTACATGTAAAAAGCAGCACATCACATACGTACTGTTGAACCAACATATGAAACAATACAAAATAGTGGCTCTTATAGAGTTAGAAATGTTAGGAATCAAAGTGTTATGAGATTTTATATAGTATTATGAAACTGTAATTTAGATGAATGAAATTTTCTAGTAGAAAACTCTTCCAACAAAGTTTATTGGAACTGATTTACACCAGAAAATTGACTTAAAGTTTTACATGTTGAATGACATATCTATCTTGATTTGGAGAAAAGCAGTGTAAAAGATTTTGTCTTATGAAATACTATTGAAGTAGACCATCATCTAGAGAGTGAAATTATCACACAACTATATGGAATAAATGGTAATTGCTAAACTATATAGCTTTGAGGTAAAGCTTACACTTTTTTCTTAATCCCTAATTTGAACAATGCTCCTGGATGTGCATTTCTCTGACATTTACTTTAAAGTCATATGAAAGGGAATAGCTCTTAGTCCAGTAATTAGCAGTTATAAGAGCACTTACAGTATGGAATCTGGTGGTCCAATATTTTCTAAGTTGACTTTGGATTAGGGTATTAAGTACATAATCTCTCTTTACTTAGCTTCAGTCTTTTGCAACTATTTCCTTATCTGAGCAAGATAGATACAAACCAACAGCTGTATGAATACTGTATGATATGTGAATGTTTATAGTTCACAAAAACGTTTTGCAGTGTATTGGAAGCTGAAAAACCTGGACACATTCATATTTTAAACAGAGTTAGAACTTAAGACATTCTTTGAAGGGCTCAGAGTGTAGTTTAGCAGCTGTTGCTTTTATGATTGTACCAGGAGGCTGAAGCTAATTATGGTACTGTGGTGTGAAACTGTTCTAGGCTGGTTGCATTGATTATTTTAGGAAACATCTGTAACACTATGCAGAATTTTATTTTAACCTTTTGAGTCAATTGAAATCTTAACTTGAGCTGTCTCTTCTTGATTTGGATACCTAGTATGTCTTTCATTCATTAGCATGTGGTCTTTGTATCCTCTGCAATGTATCTTTCCTTGGTCCTGTGTACATCATGAGAAAAGTTTCTGTGTTTTGTGCATTCTATAAGCAGCAGCAGATCTCTGCTGGAAAGGAATTAACAATAATTGACTAGTGTGGTCACAAACAGTTAACTCTGGGGGAGAGGTATTGGGGCTAAATGATGTCACAATGGTATGTGTCCTCAAATAAATGATATCAGCATAAAGAGATTTAGAAGTAGTTTTCAAATGACCAGGAAATGGAAGTAAGCAAGTAATAAATTAGCATATATGTTCTTTTAGCAGCAATCTGACTGTGTCATGCACTGCTCACAGGGCTTCATCAGTGAGCAATAGGAATGATTTGACATGGTGGGGGGGGGGGGCAAGTTTCAAGCTTATTGAAGTGACAGAATGGGCATAATCCGAATTCAGGGTTTTCTCTAAATACATATGCTGAAAGCATTTACAGAAGATGGGACTTTTTTGTATGCTGTGTCCTTAAAATGGATTTGTCTTATCACAAGGAGGAGAGCTTTAGTGAAGCACTAAGGCTCAGATTATCAGAAGAATTTAAGCACTTAGTTGTTGTTTAAGTGTTTCTAATCTTACTGATGAGAAATCAGTAGGAGTGACACTGACACTGATTAGACTGATGTCATACTGTTAGTACTGTTGCTATGATAGCTTTTTCCAGAGGAAACATTCCTCATCCAGGTCCACAGTGCCTCTTATTATTGAAATCATAAAGTATGTTATAGATGGTGCTGGGTCTGTATATATCAGTCTGATATGTGACTTATGTCCATTGGTAAAATTCACAGTGGGTTTCTGTTATGGAAGGGAATACAGCACAACTCGGAACATGTTTCTTGCAGTTATGGATGCTGTACTTTTTGGTCCGAACAATTGCCATGTACCTCTGTAAATTACAGAAAGATTTCTAATCCCATCTGTTGCTGCTCCTGTGTTGCAGCTGTGCATGGAGCTGAAGGTGGAATAGGCAGAAAGTTTTATTTGCCATTGCCAGTTGTCTTCACTACCCTGATTCCTTCATCTGGTGTGACTCTGGAGGGAATCCATAACTGTAAATGTGGGACATTATAACCTTCTCATTATTTAATTATGGTAAAATATCTGGAAAGCCACATAACCGAGGTTTGTCTCGTCCATGATTTCATAACTATAATTGTAACTGAAGTGAGTAATAATTGGTAACAATTAGCATATTAGAATAGCATTCAGAAAGTATTTCTTGGGCACCTGTAGAGCTGTAGAATGTGATGAACACAAATTATAGTGTGACAAAAAAGGTAAAAATGTAAATTAGACAAACTAAACTGCATAACCTTTGTATCCCGCTGTCTACCAAGTAGTCAAGCTGGCCAATGTAGTCAAGTATGTGCCAATATACTATATAATGTATCGCTGAGTGATAACTAAATAATGTGAGATTATCATAGTGGCTGACCACACTGGATAGAAGCAAGGCCATCATAAGTAATTTACATGGTTAAAAGACAGAAACATTAGTATAAATTGATAGGTGTACTTTGCATTGAAAAGGTTAATTGTAAACTCTGAACCTGCTCTTGGCAGTAGGAAACCTACATGGTTCCAGGAAGACATGACTGTATGAATAGGAATTTATTGTCTTTGCCTTTATGCATGGTGCAAAAAATGAGTGCTGTATTCTTCAGGGAGGACTGGTCAAGAATCAACAATGTCCTTGAGGTTTTCTTCTCTCCTCCTGTCACACTGAGCTCCGACTTTTGATCTTTTGCTACAGGTCATAAATTTGTCAGCTTTTGAAAATATTTTGTGGCTCATAGCACATGTGAAAGCAGTGTTCTTTATACTCTTTTAAGCAGAACATGGCATTTTTACTTGTGGCAAAGAGTGTCCTGGAGGAATGCTCCCAGAGAGTATACATTTTTTAGTTATCTGTAATGCAGGATTTTCAGAAACAGCAAAGTGATTTGGGTGCATGGAAATCTTTCAGTTGAAACTGGTTCCTTGATTCAGTAGGTGCTCTTTGAAAATGTTATTCATAATGGCTGCAAATACGTTTTTCTCAATAACAGGTTCTTGCATGTACTTTTGAGAGCTATTTGGTAAAATATTTCAAAATACTGTGTGTTTCAGTTACGTTTTTGGTACATTATCTACAGATATTCTGCAGACCATCATGGCAAACTCAGTCTGTTCAAATATGTGTGCAGGTTTATGTGGGTCAAGAAAGAAATAGCTGAATTTGAAAATCAGTAGAAACTAACTACTACAAAAGTGCGATGTATTAGAACTTGGAGGTACAAGAGATAAAACAAGTGAAGTTTTACTGCAGAAAGTGTAAGCCTCCAAAAATCTACAAATGAAATATAATAACTTATTTTCAGAATCTGACTGTGGAAAAAACCCATATTTTCTGCAGTAGTCACTATTCTAATTTAGCAGAAGGAAGCTTTTACACAGTGGTTGTTGCCAAGGTAACCACTTCCTTCATATCCATGTGTTCAGCATATGTGTGTCACTTTATCTCTTAGCTCTCAGAGGCAATATCATGGCATTGCATTTGGGAAATTATTATTTATTTATTTTAAGCATATAAAACGTCTTAACATCTAGAAGATTCATTAAATGCTCTCAGTCAAGAGAGATGTAAATTATTCTTTTGGGATTCTTTTATGCTGGAGTTCTCAATGTGACTGAATCTTGTTATATCTTCAATCTCAGTGCAGAAGTAGATTTACAAAGTGAACAAGTCAGTGTCAATATTTTATTTCAAATGCATATGTGCAATGTTTTATGGATTATACATACACACAGGCATATATATGAATGGATTGAGTTTATGTTTGCATGCAGCATGGTTGACAAAAAGAAACCTAAGGAGGTTTTGCCATCTTTATCTTCCTTAAGGTTCATGTATTTTGGTGCTACATACTATTAACTGTCCAACATACTGGACTCATATGAGACTGGATCACTTGAGCTACTAGTATGAATATTAGTTATGAATATTTCAAACAGAAATATTCATAACAGAAGCATCTGCAGTGCTGCAGTGACTTTAGAGGACGTGTTTAAGATTTGTTTCTCTGTAGCTTGTGTAGTGAAATGCTTAGTTTGGCCAATTTGAGTATTTGTTTATCATCTCCAAAGTTCTTGGTAACAGAGCTTACGTACAGGTTAACTAAAAAAAAGGGAGAGGTGGGGAATGGACAGACTAAAAATTATGGCATAGACAGGTGTGTTGCAAGCCTCATTTGAAACACAAACTGTACAATTTTTTGTGAAGTTGAGAAACTCCAGTTTCTACAAATGTAGCATAACCAGGCTCATGCAGCTTTTGGAGCTTGTCTTTCTAATTTTTAAGTTAGCTTTACAAAAAAAAACCCCTGATATACCTAAAATCAGCAAACACGAGTATTTCTTCTTAAGTGTTTTGTGCTAGATGGAAGAAAATCTTGAAGCCACTGCAAGCTGTCTTCCTATTGGCACTTCTACAAAGTTAAGATAAATAAATGAAATAGATTGTGCTAATACATTTATGCAGATATTTTAAATATATCTTGGATAAAATTCACTCTGATTTTTGTCACACTTGATAGTTTTGATGCTTTTAATGTTTTAAGGCTTCCTGAAAACAGGTGCATTCTTTATTTCTATCTTTGACTTTTACTATAAAGCCTAAAATAAAATTTGGCTTACCTGGTGATAGAGAGGAAAAGGTACTGATTTATCAGCAATTTTGGAAGATTTTTTGGTGTAAGCCATGAGTGAAAAACAATTAAGTTTGTCTGAAGTAGCTGAAGTTTAAAACTGGGCCTCTTTCAAATCCTACCTATGCTCATTTTCAGACCTCATTCTCAGCATGTGCCATTCTTACACTTCAAAATTTTGAACTGAACCCAAAGAACATGGGAACAAATGGAAATGTTTTTACTGGAACGTATTTCTCTATAATTTCTTTGGTACCCTCTCTATGCAGAAACTCTGCAAATACAAGTTTTATTAGCTTATGTTTTCAGGTAAACAGCTTGCTCAATAGAGACAGTACAAATGAACCCCTTTGTCTTCATAAGCCCACCAAATACAGACTGGCTTTTCTAAATTAATGCTGCCATATCTTAAAACTGTAGAAACTTTCAATTACTTCAGGCTTATTTCTGCACATTTCCACAATAAATCACTGGGCCAGCATATGTTGTACTTTCCAGAAGTCTCTGAAAGATCATCCACTTTGTCTTATGCTGTGGAAATGCAGCGGAAATGCAGCTGGCACTTGCAAGCCTGTAGGTAAAAGCAGGTGTATTCATGTTCACCATCATCTCTTGTTAGCACTTGAATAAATTGCCTAGTTTAGTTATGAGTTTAAATGAAATAAAAATTGACCTCACAATTCCTATCAACATAACATGAAAAAGGATTTAAACCTTTTTTTTAACCTATATTTTTCTATTCTTGGTTTTGCTTATGAAGACACATTTTTTTTTTCCCATAGTTCTAATACTTGGGTTAGTATCTTTCTCATAGTTTGACTCCTATTTTTTCCTTTTCTCACTATGTATGATAGCCTCCATGCCTTTGCACACTTCAGACTTTCTTTTCATAATTCCTTACCCAGTCCCCTCTTCTGTGGTGCAAGGGCTGATTAAACTCACTGTTCTGTACAGAGAGATGCACTTTTTCTTTAACCTGTATTTAATGCTTTTTAACTTGATCTTTTGACTGTTTTTGTTTGTACTGTGACACATGGTATCCATGTTATTTTGACTGGCCTGTTCAGAGGGAGCCAAACTTGGCACACTGATCTTCTTTATCCCTATTGGAGATAGAGGGATCATGTGGAAAATTATCTTGCCAATAGTGCCTGATTTTCCTCTTGGAGAAAAATGCTTGGAGTGCATAATAATGTATCCCTTGGTGTGCTCTAGATTGTTCCAGTTATTTGAGTGGCTATGTAAGATGTAATATACACTCATATACACATAGCCATGTATTACATGACACAGTTTCATGTAATATTACAGAGCTTCATACTTTTTACCACTGACTTCCATACTCAGCTTTCTTGATTGAATGATTCAAGAGCTTGTTCTTCAAAGAACATGATTAAACAGAGAAGACAAATTATATTAAAAAGTATTATATTTTTCTGAGTATAATTCTGCTGTAAACTTGCTAATTAACAACATGTATCACAATTAAATCTAATTGAGGTAATTGAATAAGCAAAGAACTTTTTTTTGGCCTTTTGCTACTGTTTAGTATACTGGCAAAATTAGCCCAGAAGTGGATATAAATTTGTTCTTTTATCACATACCTCAACGTTATTTCTGATAGAAATGCCATTTACTTAGTAGGTTTTCAATAAAGTCATGCTGTCTTGAGGTATACAGAAAGGAAAATTGTGCATGTGTGGAAAGACTATTTCAGTGGTGTCTCCAGAGCTATTGTTTTTTTGTGTTAATTGTTTTTTGACTTTTAGTGTAATATCTGGAGTTCCATTTGTGCATATGTGTCTCTTGAAGGTAATAATTTGTAATGAGCAGGTCCCCTTAAGCAAACCTCAATGTCAGTGTGTGATGTCTATATTGGAAATGCTTTGTTCTAGCTGTCAGTTTTGTTACCAAGTGCTACTGTGCCCCAACATTAATTAGTAATGTGTGGAGGCTGATTTAAAGTCCAGGTGCAGCGCAAATGAAGAATCATGTTTCCTGCAGTGAAGCAATAACTCCCTAGACTTTCTTTGTGTCCTTATGCCCAAGTTCCAGTCAAGTTAAATATATCCTTGTGTACTTTTTACTTAACAGTGAAAGCTGGATTTGGTTGTTTTGATGCTGCACTGTGAAAAAAACCATGAATTTTTACTTTGTGTTATTCCTGAGTACTTAGTTTTTACTTACAAATGTCACTCTGTTGTTTTTTGTTTGTTTGTTTTTATGGGTGTGGGACTTCTTTGTTTTTGTTTTTGTTTTCCTGGCATGGCTTGCAGGTGTTCTGTGTGGTTTATTTTTCATTTTTCTCCTGCTTTCTCTAAAGGCATCAGGATCTCTCAAGCATTACTCCCCCCAACTGTGTTAATTAGCAATGGTAGTGCTTCAAATCAGTTGCACATCATGTTATGGTTGAATAAGCAAACCAAAGTCTAGATAATCATCCTGGAAGTCTATCTGATATCTCTGATAACTGATATTGCCTGTGGTTTTTGCTGTTCTCCGACTGTAGTAACTTAGAAATAGGGAAGCTATGTGAATTTTTGCGCTGTTAAAAACACTAGAGTAAAAGTGAAAAAACTTATCTTTTATACTGAATTTTCCATCCTCAAAATAGTCTGTTCTATCAGTTTTTTAGTTAAAGAACCACCACATTATGCCATATTTGATAGTGAAAGAGGCCACTTGGCTTCTGGTTGTATTACATGGGAAATCTCTCTGGGGGTCACTAGCCTCTTGCAAGGGGATAGGAAAAACATTTGAGGGTGGTAGTATTAAACCATTTCACGTAGGTTTGCTGGCAGATGTCTTTCAGAACCTCACATTCTTATGATTTATCCTGAATGCCATAAGAGACATGGGATTTCAGGTCTTACTACAATGGACACCATGTCAGTGAAATGTTCAGAAGTACTTCTGTGGAGCAGAAAATCAGCTCTTGGAAAATTGCAAGAAATGGTTTTCTGCTGTTCTTAGGTAGTTGGTTGTTGTTTTCTGGAAAAAAGAAAATCCTTTTCTAGTCAGAATTTCTTGCTGACCAGCAACATATTGAAGGAAAATAATTTTCTTTGAGTGAGATTTTTTTAATGTATTTCAATGTTTATTTTATATTTAGATTCTGTGCTTTCAGGACTGTCCTTGAACACTGAAGACATCAGTTAGAAGGGAATTTATGTGGAATAAGGGAAGGTTAAATATTAAGAGAAAATTATGACAACTTTTATTTCAAAATTGTCTTGTTGTCATCTTTCATTTGAAACAGAGGAGTTCGCATTGATACCAAACTTAATGTGGCAGCTCATTTCTACATTATGAAGCAACTTCTATTTTGGTTTGTTGGTTTTTTTTACCTCTTTGTTTAGCTATTGTAATAGATTCAGGACCTGCTTCCACCCACTTTCCTTAAGGTCTATTCAGCTTAAGTTTGACAACTGCTTGGTTTGTAGGGCTGGCATCCAGAAATCCCATCAAGACTACTATCTGCCAACACCCAGCTCCTCACAACACATCGTCTGAAATCAGAGGAGTTCTTTGCCATCTTACATGACTGTATGGGACTTATGTCTGCAATGATCAGTAGTTAGTCTGAGGTTTATTTGCACATGAATTTTTTCAGTTAAAAGAGCAAGACACCCCCAATTCTGCCTACAGATTATTTGATAAAGAGAATACTCGGGGGGAGGAACGTATTCTGTAATGAAGGAGGTATAAAATATCCTGGTATAAAGCAAGATTGTACTGGCATACTGCAGCTACACTGGGGATGATGTCTTGAAGAAGTGAAATAATTAAAGTAGTGATATTGGTACAGGAACAATGTCCAAACTATGGTTATGAATTTGGATCTCAGTGGAATGATCTGAAAGTCACTCATCTGAATAGGGTTTTTCCATTGGCTTGTGCAGGTTTTTGCTTGAGATTTTGTGCAAATCTGTGGGTGTACATAAACAGTAAAATTGCAAAGATCAAACATACAAAGCTTATTTCCAAAGAAAGATGAAACAGGCCATCTGCTTGGGTTCTTTTGGGGTGTTTTTTTTTGTTGTTTTTGTTTGGTTTTGAGCGTAATAATCTTTGGAGTTGCGCATTTTCACCAAAGTTGTGTCAGAGTTATAAATTGTTACATATAGATGATTCTATTCTTTTGTATTTCTTCTATATTTCAAGATTTCTAGAGCATACCATGTAAGAACAAAAATACCTCTACTGGGGAATCTTAGATTTTTGTTCTTATACAGTTATCTAAACTATTATTTTATAGTTTAAATTACCTAAAAAAAGTGATTATAAACTTAAATCTAATACTTTGTGAGATAAAATTTCAAAATGGGGATCCTTAAGGCCAGTATGTAAATATATGTCTTAGTCCCTAGATGTATCTCCCTACCTGCCACTCCATCACTAAGAAGTCCCAAAAAGTTCTCTAAGAGGTCTAACTGGGCATCTGCACAGCTCTACCTCAGTATTATAAGGATTATAATTATAAGGATATAAGATATATAAGGATATAAGATATATAAGGATTATAATTAGGGTTTGGTAAACATTTCAGAAGTTA
This sequence comes from Psittacus erithacus, assembly GCA_009867235.2. Classification (NCBI taxonomy): domain Eukaryota; kingdom Metazoa; phylum Chordata; class Aves; order Psittaciformes; family Psittacidae; genus Psittacus; species Psittacus erithacus. Next base: position 11,728 of record WYDI02032741.1, on the reverse strand, counting down.
CTTAGTGAATACATTCCCCTTCTCTCATTCTCTTTTCCCATTCTTTTATGTCTTCTGTAGTAACAGGCTGATTTCCGTAACATTTTGTATTAAAGAGCATTTTGTGCTTCATTTCTGTGGATCAGTGTTGCAGTGTAGTTAGAAGGCAAACTGTTTGTATTGAGTATTCATTTGAATATTTTTCTTTTAATTGGCAATTTAGCACTTTGGATGGAAAAATCTACTTATGATTACATTAGTGGTAGTCTATGATTTAATTTTCTTTCACCACTGGGAATCTGAGAACCAGGAGACTTTGTAACAATGCCTGACTAGTAGAAGAGGGGAAAGAATTGTTAAATTTCAGCCTTGGAAGGGCATTTCAAGATAGCTGTATATCTGCTTGCGCAGTGATTCTCTGTAGAGTAAATAATCATGAAACTTCAGGTTTTCACAAGCACGACAGAAAATGATAACAGGTGCGTTGAGGTGACTGCAGTGTTTGGAATACTGTCAGATCAGATTTAAGTACAAAAAGAGCTCTTCAATTTTTCAGTTCCTGTAAGGAGTGATTATGAATTTCCTTCTATTTTGGCTGTGCACTTAAATTGTCAGCCAACATGTGAAAAGATGTAGGGGGAAAGTTTCTGTAATTATAAACTGAGGCTTACAACAGTGTTGAAGCAAATCAAAGTACAGTTTAACAGCAAAGCAGCTGAGTTGAATGTGATGGAAATGGTGGCCATGCTCTGATATTACCATGGTTTGCTGTTGCACAAGAGGCTTTCTATTTGAAATTAAGCTTTCCAAACAATTTATGTTAAACTATATTTTTTCCAAATATGTACTTATACAGTCAATCAACCATTAACAGTGTTGTTCCATGTTTGGATTATTGTATGTATTCTACATCTTGCCTTGTTCATTTGTTAAGAAAGGATGCATTTGTTTTCTAAAAGTAATAGCAGGCTTTAAGTTTGCATAGCCTGAATAAAAATTGTAAGGTTTTAGTATAAATATATTCTACATTTTATGGAGCCTACCTCTGGGGTTGGAAGAAATAATACGATCTTAGCAACAAAATGTTGACCTCTGAATGTTGTTTTTCTTTTTTTTGCTTAACAGCTTCCCTTTGAATATTAGTTCAGTCTAAGAATCTCATGCATTAATTGAAGAGGTTAGATTTGTACCTGCTCACTTCATTAACAGCTGTTACTAATTAGTGCAGCTTAGTCATTAAGGAACCTGCTGGGGTTTGAGGAGAACAATTTATATTTTTTCATGGCATTTAAGTACAGAATACACTTGTGAGTGCAAAAGTTTCATTTGGGAGCACTTAACTTTAGCAACATTAGCATATCTGTGGTGGGCTAGACAGGAGCTGGATATCCTCAGAATAGGAGGCTCAGGAGACACCCAGTACTTGAGTAGGTGCTCCATAAGGCATAATTTAGAGCAGCCTTTTGGGCTATAGCTGTGCCTGCAGCAGGAAGAGCCGTGTGGCCTGCTCTGTGCTTGGCAAAATTGCATCATTACAAGTTCTAGCCTCAAGCAGTCTTTGGACAGCAGTTTTCATTAAGCCTCAGTATATGGACAATATGATGTCTCATAAGAGTATGGGGAAAGAGAATTGCTTCTTCATGGGTTGTTCAGGGTATGTCAGGCTGGGCATGCATGGTGTAATCCATTTGAAAGCTAGCGGCTGCTTTCCCTGATTCATTATTTTTGTTCTGTGGAGCAGAACCATTTTCTTACCTTTGTTAATTTAGGCCCTGCTTCCCACGGGTAGTGGTACACTTTGTGTCTGTTTCTTGAGCTTGTTATTCTAATAAACTCCAGTATTAATACCAGGAGCTAAGAGGTTTTTTTTAATGTATGTCTCTGTCATGCTTCTCTGTACAAGCTCTGATGCAAGTCATCCTGTGAAGTGTGAGGACAGAAGTTTTGATTAGTTCTCTGTTGGGGAGAGATGAAAGAGGAAGCTTTCCTGCTCCCTCTCTCCTTTGAGCAGCTGTGTAGGACAAGTCGCACACTGTTGGGCTGACTCGAAGATTAATGTTAGCCTCTTATGTGGTTAGTTTTTCTAATGACATCTTATTTTAATGTTCTGGATAAAATTATTGGGTCAGTCCTCAAACTGATTTTGCATACTGACTTCCACATCTGTCTGGCCATGTTGGATTTAATCTTCAAACACATCTGAATGTATACTGTTGCATAGTTCTTTGCTGATGGTATGCAGGTACTAAGTTGGTTGAGATCTTTCTCCAAACAGTTTTGTTACATTAGAAGTTTCCTATACTTTATAGTATTTAAGAACAATAGAATAAAAATGTACTGGAGTTTGATGCATCTGCTGGAAGAAAACTGATATTTTTTCCAGGTAGGTGCAGTATTCACATACCCAGTCTACATGGACATGTCTACACAAAAAACACCAACCCCAAAACACCAAAACAATAAAACCTCTCCCAAACCCCACAAAAACCGCACTGCCCAAAACCAACCCACCAAAAAAACCCCCCAAAAAACTCAGAGGTGATCTGATGTTTAAACTCACTCAGTAACACAAAAAGTACTTGAAAACTGAGTAATTATCATTTTGTGGTTATGCCACTAACATTAACAAACGACCAGAGACTTCTGTCTTGAACTTCAAAAAAAAAACATGTTTGAAAAGATATGCCTACAGGTGGGATGGGTGAAATAGAAGTATCCAGTCATTAAAGGTTGGACTTGATGTTCGTAAAGGTCTTTTCTAATCTTAAGGTCCTTTCCAACCCTAACTATTCTATGATTCTATGATTTATTTCAATGGTGAACCTAAGTGGATTTTCTATTCCTTTAGCTCTTTCAGTACAACAGTAGCAACCTTACAGGCACTTCATGCAAAGGACATTCTCAGAGCGATTTATTTGTGTTTTGTTATTGAGAACTGTATTTGGTATATTAACAGTACAGCATAGTTTTGAATTTATGTAATTACCAGTTGGCAGATGAGGAGGACTTCTTCGCCTTGGAGGAAATATCTTTATACACAATGTGTTTGGAAGCAGTTTTTCTCCAGAGCAGGCCCCCACCTCCTGAAAATAATTTCTTGGATATAATTTTATAAGCCTCAGAAATAACTGATTTTCAGAAGGGATGCTTCGTAGCAGTATCATGAAGATGTCTAAGCTGCATGAGAAGTAGGGAAACCATTCCCAATACCTTGTCAGGACCTTGCCAACAGTAATTAACAAATATGCAAATCCCTTTTATCTGGTGCCAGAATTTTAACAAATAACTCCTTGGAGTTCCTGAGAGGCATTTCTAGCACTTTGCTTATGATAGCCTCGTGCTGTGTTGGGGTAGTTCATTAAAACATACGTTACTGTGGTAGAACACTGAAGTAGCATCCTGATTCCCCACTGATGGTGATTTCCCAGACAGAATCTGTCCCATGTAACTTCTAGTGTAATCTTTTTCCAGATAAGCCTCTGTAGTGTGTGGGCATATGTGGATGTTGTAGGAAGTGACAGCTTGCTGCTGTTTCTTGGCTGGAAGAGGGACTGCTGGAGGCCACAACAAGGAGAATGAGTTCAGTGTCATCCCATAAACTGCAGAAGGACGGAGATGGAGAGTGGAGAGCACTGCTGTTTCAAGAAGCACGGGAAGGCAGATTCTGCAACTGATAACAGAAGGTTGTTGCTAACTGAAAAGTTGATTTATTTTATGTCAAAATATTATGAAATTATGAGGAAAATCCCCTTCCCCCCTCCTAAATGCGTTCCAAAACCCCTTCTGGTTAAAGGGAATGGGCTTTGACAATTATTTCAGTTTTTATGGGGAACTGCAGAAGCTGCTTAAAACTTTTGAAATCGTCCCTTCTCACAAGCAAATTGTGGCAGTGGAGCAAAAGCCTCAGGATAATAGGATTTATGAGTGGTGAGGAGAAAGTAGGTGGCTGTCCTCACTTGTTCATGTTTCTGGGCATGCACCCTACCACATGTGAAACCACAGCCCCTCATTTCCAGGTACACAACCGCTGCTTGGGCCACGTACAGGAGTGACATGCAATTTCTTTGCTGGGAGTGGGGTTGGTGGCCTTACCTTCCATAACTGCCCTCTCATGCACCTCCTGACGCATTACCTTATACGTCTTGTAGAGAGCCTTCATCTGTCAGGAGTTTCAGACTTGCTTCAAACTGCATGTTGGTCATTTTACTGAGAGTGTTTTGGGAAGAGTGTTTCCTTGGGCATTAAACTCCCATGAGCGTTAGATAAGGACTGAACTGGTTTCTTTGGCTGTCAGTTTGTTTTAGAAATTAAATGTGGAAAGGAACTATATTTATATATGCTATTGTTACGTTTCTGAGTCCTTTTTACTCGTCTCTTGCTCCCACATCTTTAACCTTATTTAGAGGGAAAGTCAGATAAACTGCAGTGCTTTCCAGAATCTTGCTTTTTTTCTTTCTTTTTTTTTTTTTTAATGCAGTTCAAGACAAAGGTTAAGATTAAGAATGATCTCTTGACATCCCTGTTTTTAATGGAAACTTTGCCTTCATGGGTGAAATTTCCCAGCAAGAATGTCTTCTCGGTCTGTTCAGTACTTAAAGATTTAGATCCTGAGGTTGCAAAATACACTTCCCAGATATTAAATGCAAACCCAAACAAATAAAAAAAAAATCTAAAAACCCCACCTTTAACTATCAACAACAGCCCAAGCATGAATTCTTAACCAAAGAAGTAGTACTTCCCTGGTCTTTGTAGTCTCTGCCAGTATAGCAGCAGCTTGAGTTAACCTAGTGGATAAGAATGATGCACTTAGAGATGAGAGGTTCTTCATGTGCTGTATAGCACTTTAAAATGCAAAGTACTTCCATATTTGGAAACACTCATCTTTTAGTTTCTACAATATCTTAATTTTTTTAAAAGGCTCCAGTTACCATGTTACATTCTCGTGTTTGCTTTTATATTAATAAATCTTCAGGGAAAACATGATTTTTCTGATTGATTTTATAATTTAACACCTGCTTCTTAAGAAAACATTAAAAATATTTAAAAAAAGAGTTAAGCCATCTCATTCATTTCTGTTGCATGCTATCATGTGATAGTAACATACACTACTGCCTGCCATTAATTTTGTTAACATTTCAAGTCAAAGATTAGGACACGCTTTATAACAGTACATTGTTTCTGGTTTCTTTACTTCCTTCTTTAAAGGCTACTGTAAGTTATAATGTTACTGACTTCCTTGCCATAAGTGTGAACTTCCTTTTCAGAATTTTAGAAGGGAAATTGGTACTAAAGCAATGTGTAAGATTCACAGAAATGTAATCTAAATAATGGCATTGAGAAACCAGAGGCGTCAGAACCACAAGAGTTCCTGGAAAATAACCCTGGCAAACCTGGCTCTGTCTGACCGGCTGAGGAAAAGGAGGTAGCTGAGCCTCCACCCTGGTTCAGATTTATGGCTTCTTGTTGAAGCTGACAGTACAAAACCACAATCTCACAGCAGATTTGACAGTGTTTGTGTGCAGTGTGGCTGATGCTCACTTGGAAGTCCCAGACCAGAAGCCTACAGAGGTCTTCAGTCTTTGCAGTCATAAATCTTGTGGCTGTTTCCTTGTAGCTACGTAATGGTACAGTAGTATATGTTACACATTACATAAGAGTTCATTGAAGTTTAAGAATTGCCAGATATATTATATTGACCTTGAGAAATAAGTTTAGCTGTTAAAATTTACTTAAACAGAATGAGCAGGTGTAATCAAACAGCTAATCCACGCTGTTCTGGAACTGAGTCCTGCTGTCAACTTCTGTGCTTCATACGTTGTTACGTTGTGATATAGATATGAAGGATTTAAAATGTCTTAGTTCTCCATGTTCAGCATGTAGAGCTGATGATGGATGGCAATGAATAGCAGGTGATGAGTGACTGATTTTTTTTTTTTGGTTGCTGTTGTTACTGTACCCAAGTATTGTGTTATGTCAGTCCTTCATACTTATTTAATTAGCGTAGTGATTTTTAGTGCTGTTTTCTGGAAGGACCATATTCATTCTCACTTTAAAGACTGATGGTCAGAGCCACAAAGTGGCAACTTTTTTGCAAAAGTTTGGCATAATCTGATAAATATTTGGTTTAACTGCCTTTCTTGTGTCTGCTGCCTGTGGCTTGTCTTACTACTATTTTACCATTACCTTATTATCTTTATACACACTAGGCTAGAAGGTTAACATATCTCATTGCAGACAGGTAAAAAACAAAAGCATCTTTATTGAAGAAGTGACAGATTAGAGACCATCAGCAATAAAGATGTTTGTTATGAAATTCAAGTCTTGTCTTACAGAATTCTTCCAGTACTTTGTGTTTTCATATGCAATTACATTAAGAAGCAACATAATATGTCAGTGAGATCGCTAAGGAAGGGTACAATCAAATTGTGTAATGACAAATTTGAAGCGGAACCTGGTGCATTCAGCAGTGACATACAGTCTAGTGCCAGAAAGCACTTCTGTTTCCTGTCCCGACTGAAACACTACAGACCTTTATTTTAGAACAATACAAAAATATGTGCCTTATCAATACCCTGTGTCTTGACTTAAAAATGCTGAATAATAAAAGAAACACTGTTTTTGTGGTGTTTGTGTTTTATTTTCTGAGTTGTTTTGTTCTACTATATTAAAAGAATGCCTTAGCACCCAGTAGCAGGCAAGACTACAAACATACAAGTAAGTGAGGAAAAAATATCCATTCGGGCAACACCATGTCAAAAAAAAAATTGAATAATTCTATTGAATTTTAAAGAGTTGGGGTTTTTTTTAAGTTTTCCATGTATGATGCTATTTATTAGGTGGGCAGAACTTGTACTTGATTGCCGCTCCCTGATGTGTCATTTCACATTTTAATTAGATCCTTCTGTTAATAAAATATATGTTTGCTGAGTAGATGAGTGAGGGGGAGGTTGAAGTAAGTGATTGTTTTAATTTTTTACTGTTTTTACTCTCCTCAAAAACAAAAGAAGCAGCAGAAGAGTTAACAGCCTACTGCTTGTTGAATGACTCTGGACACATGAATATTTAGAACTTGAAATGCAAGTATGGGGGCAGGTTGTAAAGATTGTATGCGTGAGGAATTACCTATCTCGGATGATGTCACATTGTAAATACTTTCCCCTTGCAGTGGTCTCATCTGTTCCAAAAGCAATGATTTTGGTAGCGAGGTTTTTATTTTTATTTCTTGTGAGCTGGTAAAACTTTTAAGGTGAACTTTCTTAATTTTGTTCTAAATAAGGCAATGTTTATGGAACACTTAAATAATTTTGATCAAATTAAATACTTTTTACAATGAAGGCTCTGAACTGATTTTAAAAGGTTGCAAACTAAGATATCTTTGAGACATGTAAATGAGACTTACCAAGTGATGCCACTCAGTTCCTGCTCTTTCTACCTTTATCTTTAGTCCTGTCTAAATTCTTTAAATGTAAGTGGTAGCAATGAGCTTGGACTATCCCTCATATCACTGGGAAAAAAACACTGTGGTATCCCAGCATTGCCAAACATGAGGGGGAGATATAGAGTGTTTCCTCTGACACAAATGGTTAAAGACACCCAGGAGATGGTTTCTCTGTGTTTGCTATCTGGGTTTTCATTTCTGAGGCATCTTCTGAAATAAGCTAAGAATGAAATACCACCTGCTCTGACCAAATGGTAAGTTTGTGGGACTTTATGAGATGCTGAAACTGCAGGAATGTGTTGTACAAACAGGGATGGAGGTGATCGCTTTTACTCCCAGTCTTATTCCTTCAGCATAAATATCACATAATGGTTCAAGAGCTCATTACATGTATATGCAGCTTATTAAATACTCTGGATTTCGTTCAGTGAATCTAGTCAGTTGTATATCAGCATAACTATTGGTGTATGTGGTCTGGTCTCTGTTACACATACTTTAAAAAATTCCTGGATAAGAGGATTTCATTCTACTTAGATCAACTTTAAAACTTTAGAACCTCATACTGGTTTTGACTCATGGGGTGTTAAGCCACTCGATCTCTTCCCTGACAGTGGCCAAAAGTGGATGCCCTAAGATAAGTAAGAACAAGACAAGTAGATGTGGAACTTCCCATATACTTTCTGATCACACAGCTGGTTTGGATGCTGCTGTTTGTGTGTTCATTTTGTATCAGTAGATTTTGTTGGTTATTTCTTTCTGAGTTAGTGCAGTTTTCCCTTGAGCTGTCTCCTCTTTGTCTAGGAGTCAACTGCTACTGACTAGTCGCTGGACACGGTAACAGTTTCAAGCAAAACTGGTAGATGCTATTGTTAATTATCAAACTGTTCCTTTCTAAGTTTCTTTTGAATTCTTGACTGAGCAGAATGTAGTCCTGGAAATTTGATAATTTGTCCATTTTTTCCTTATGCTCCTTGGAAGTGCTTTAAATTCAGAGAGGTCCTTCAGGTTCCTCCAAAAATAAGGGCCACAGTATGGGAATCGCTCTAGTTTTTAGCATGATCAGCACTAACACAAATGATTTTGGTTTTCCATTGCATCTTTGAGGGCTTTATTTGCATTCTGGTTGTCAGCTGGCATCTGAATCATTTGATAGTATTTGTGTTCCTACAGTTTATCTAATAGTATTTATGTTCCTTATGTGTTTGAAGAAAGATCTGTGAGAAGCTCTGAGTCCTCCGGATAAATATTCCTTTATTTTGTTTTTGGTATACCTTTGGTTTAGTTTCATGACTCTTTTTTTAATCCAGTGTGGTTTTTTTCAGTTAATTACAGCTTTAGCTTTCTGAGTTCAAATGCTTCAAAGAGGATTCCTTACCCTGGTTAGCTATGCTGGTTTCATTCTGCCATTCAGGTTTGCTGCTGGTGAAACTTCATCATTAGAATTTTGAATGACACTCAGCATGTCAGTCTGCTATAACGTGAGGTTGCAACTTTTATGGGACCTCTAACTAGCAGGTCCATGAAACATTGCTTGATACATTTAATTTTTATCTCTAAGTTCTGCCCTATATTTTCCTGTTTTCCACAAAATGGATCAACAGTATTCTAAGGGCCAAGAAATCTGATGACTCTGTGCTGTTTCATTAGTGTGCACCAAAATACTGGAAAAATATCTAGAAGACTGTTAGAAATTAATTTTTCCTGCTGATTTTAGACTTCAGATTCTCTGCCACAAATTTTCATTTTACTGTGCTTTCTGTGAGACATGATGGATCCCACCATACAAACAACCTAATAATCATAGGCTGCAGCTGCCTTTGGTCTTCAGTCAGTTTCTGCTTGCAGTGTCTGAGACGAGAAGGGTTGCTACAACCAGTCCTCTGATGTGTTCCATGGTTCCTGTTATTTCTGTACAGAGAAAGTAAAAGGAAATTACATGAGAAGAGATGTAGCTGCAATGCATAAAAGTAACCACCACTTAGGTAGGAACGATTTACCTGTCACATGGCTTCTTTAATATTCCTATATAATTTTATGAAGACAAGATAATTTAAATCATTTACTGGAATGTTCAAAAGGATATGTAACTCATTTCATGTTACTTATGAGACATGATACTTTCAAGACATGATACTCTCCTTCTCTCCATCCTTAAGGACCTCCTTAAACTCTCTAAACTAGAAATAAAATTACCTCACGGCGATATCTTTTTTCATTTTTTTTTTTTTTCATACACATGAAGTTGCTAATCCAGTCTTTTATCTTGTGTTCACCATTATAATGTCAAGATTGAATAATCTGCCTTTATCTCCAGGGTGATGGCTACATAGAAACTTCAAAAGGGATAGTTTTGCCGGCATCTAAAGACTCTTGTTAATTACTATATCTTGAAGTAAAGTGAAATAAAGCAGGATGAAAAATTATATTTGTCTTTGACAACCTTGTAAAAATATCGGTGATGAAGCAGGACATTTTAAGTACTTTAAGGATGCATTTAAATGAGATCAAGACCATTCTGATCATAGTGCTGGTTAATCTCTACAAGATACATTATAGAAAGACGTGTGTATGACACTGATGGTTTAGAAAGCTCATAATTAGAAATTAAATATTTTGCTTCTATTTCCCTATTGAAATTGACTGTGATGAGTTGGTAATGGTGTCAATTTAGTGTGCAGATGGGTTTGTATTATTATGTCTTCCAGATACAAATTAACTGGCTTTCTTCCATTTTCATGAACTTTTTGTATCTCAGATTCCACTTTTACAGTGTTTTCCTGACTGCTGGCCTTACATGACATAATTAATGTAAAGCCAGATTGTATATATTAATATGACCTGTAACAAACACTGTGTAATCAGCAGAGAATACTAATAGCATATTAACTATATTTTGCAGGGTTGGCGTTTGAGGTGATAGTTCTGCATTGTGTGTAGGTGTGCTTACACTCTGCTTCTGGAGAGTCAGAGGCTGAGTGAAACTGTCTGGATCAATTAATGGAGTGACATTTGCCCCATAGGTTAAGAGTACCATGTGAAGGAAGTCCTCGGATCAAACACACAAAGTTTAGGCCAGTCAGCAAAAGCTGTGGATCCCTTTTCTTTTAAAGGGCTGTTGCAGTTGTTGTCTCTGAAAATCCATGGAAGGTTAATGCAAGTATGCAACCAATTAATCCCTTGTTAATACCAAGTTGAAAGCAAATACTTAATACAGACTCAAGATAAATAAAAACAGGCTCAGGGTTTCATAAAATATACAGCATTTCCTGTTTTCTTTTTTGATCTGATTTAATATGATACACAACTATTTATATTGTGAAATACACATTAGAAGCCACAGTGGATAAATGAGGAAGCTGAACGGATGTTGGTTGTAGAACAGCATTTGTTTCATTACTTCTAACTACTTGTGGAATGGTAGGTATGTGAATTTAACGTTACATCAGCAATGGCTTCAAATGATATTTAAGCAATTGTTACAGCAGACTACTGACCCCTTGCTTCAACGTTCTTTCATTAGTAGTAGCCAATAGACAATGTTCCTAAGGAAGGAGATGTTAGTAGTAGTATAGAGGGCTTACTCTAACTGTAGAGGCTTTGGCTGGGTAAGGAGAAAAATTCTGCTCTTGGCCACCTTCATTTTCCAAAAGTAGTTTCCCTGCAGGAACTATTACGTAACTCTTCAGGAGAAGAGAATTCTGATGATATGACCAGTTATTCCTCCTAAAACTCGATTTCAGCAGTACTGTTCACCGCAAATGTTTGTGCTGTATTAATTCATTGAGACATCTCTAAAACCAAACAAAAAACCTAATGTTCCCCCCATACCCCCCCAAAACCTCATCACCCACAACCCAAAAACCCCAAAACAAAACAAGGAAAACCCAAATAAAACCAATACAACAACAAAAAAGGAAAGCTAGCATATTAACATGAGATAATACTCCCTCCTAGCTATGCAAAATCAACAAATGTAGCATTCTTTTTGTTAGCATAACCTTGCAATGGGCTCATCCGCAAGAAAATTGCACTTAAAATCTCTTGCCCAAGCTTTCAGTCCAAGTCTCTCTCTCCCCATATAACAGACAAGAATGCAAGGTGGGTTATTCTCCATGTGTGTAACTTTTCTCATTCCTTATGTAAGAGACTGACATGTTGTTGTGGTTTAAATCCAGTCAGCCACTGAGCTGCTCACTCACTCCTCCCCACTTCCTCCCCCCATCTCCTGGAGGGGTGGGGAGGAGAATTGAAAGAATGTAACTCCCACGGGTTGAGATAAGAACAGTCCAGTAACTAAGGTATAACACAAAC